>JAMQGT020004394.1:0-14411 GCA_024447675.2 Pterophyllum scalare
ATGAATGCACCAGCCTGCTCAGCAGCACCTGAACAGGTGAAAGACCACAGAAGACAAAGTGCACACTGACAATTATTTCCAAGGTTAAGAAAAGCAGCTTCACAACATCTAACCAAGTCAAGAACACTCTTGAGGAAGCAGGAACCGTTAAAGTCTCCAATCAATGGACGCCTTCATGAGTAAATACAACAAGCTGCAAACCACTGGATACACTCAAGGTCAGCTTAGACTTAGCCAGAAAGTATTTAGAAGAGCCTGCAGTGATGGAAATATTCAGTGTGCAACTAGGGAGGAAGCCAAGTTGAACTTGTACCAGAATGATGAGAAATAGTTTGTGATCTGAAGCATAGCGCATCATCTGTCAAACATGGTGGAGGCAGTGTTATGGTAGGGGCATGTGTGGCTGCCAGTGGAGCAGGGTCGCTGGTGTTTATTGGTGATGTGACTGCTGATAGAAGCAGCAGGATGAGTTCTCTAGTGTACTGGGCTATACTCTGCTCAGATTCAGCCAAATGCTGCAAAATTGATCAGACAGTAAAAGCAGGCAGCAAAAGCAACTCCGGAGTTTTTCCAAGTAAAGAAATGGGATTTCTTTAATGAGCTCAATCAAACTAGCATGCTTTTCAATTAACTACAAAACTGAGTGCAGGAGAACACTGGGCTTGAAAATACTAGTAGGAACTCAGCATTTGGAGAGTGAGTGAGGTTTTCCCTTCTAGTGTGGAATTAGTATTTTTGCATGGCAGTATTTGATTTAAAGGTTGAACATATTTCTGTTTTTTCCAGACATTTTTGGTCCGTGTCGACATGATAGCATCACACAGATCCATGATGAGAACCTCCTGTTACACCACATCCCAAAGGCGCTCTCCTGGATTGAGATCTTGTGACTGTGGAGGCCATTTGAGTGCAGTGAGCTCATCGTCTTGTTCAGGGAACCAGTTTGAGAGGATTTGAGTTTTGGGAAATGGTGCGTTAACTTGCTGGAAGCAGCCATCAGAAAATGATTCCACTATAGTCATAAAGGGACGGACATGGTCAGCAACAATACTCAGGCCCACTGCAGTGTTTGAACAATACGCATTGGTACTAAGGGGTCCAACTTGATGTAAGGGAGGATGGATCCATGCTTTTTTTTGAGTTACTGTTGCCTTCCCATCAGCTCAAAGCAGTCTGACCACTCTCCTCTGACATGAACAGTGTTTTCCCCCGGAGAACCGCCGCTCATGGGATATTTTCTCTTTATTGGTCCGTTCTCTGTAAAGCGTGGAGATGGCTGTGTGGGAAAATCCCAGCAGATCAGCAGTTTCTGAAACTGTCAGACCAGCTCATCTGGCACCAGCAACCACGCCACATTCAAGGTGACTTCAAACACCTTTCTTCCCCATTCTGGTGCCTGAATGCACTGAGCTGCTGCCATGTGATTGGCTCATTAGACATTTGCACTAATGAGCATTTGAACAGTGACCGATACAATAATGCCTTAGATTTATATAGTGCTTTTTAAGGGACTAAGCTACTAATGTAGCCACAGCTGCTCTGGGGAAGTCTGCCAATTCGCTCCAACCACCACCAACCACACTATTCACACTTAGGGGTTAAGTGTCTTGCCCAGGGACACAATACTCGAACCAGCAACCCTCCGGTTGCAGGGTGAGCACCTACCCACTGCACCACTTGGATAAAAACACTGAAAGTCACTTAAAATAATTGTATTTGGCCCGCTGACTTGTGTGATTTATTTTAATGAAATAAATTCAGGCCACATTAAAGGTTTTTAAAAAGCATCCTAGTATCTTTAATATTTAGCAGCTCACAGATCTTTTTTCTAATTTATGATTATGAATCTCAAAACACAACAAACAAAAAATACCACAAGAGGCTTATTACACGTCTTCTTCTATATTTATATAGCAGTTGTTCTGACAGGTCAGTGGTTGAGATCTAACATAATTACACTGGACTGAGACATTTCTTGTTGGGCAACTGTAAAAAGGCATTAGTAGGGAAACTTGGCTCTCACAGGGGCAAAATTGTTCCTTAAAAATATCTCCAAAGAAATACTCTCTAAGGCATTGGCAGATAACACGCAGACAATATTAAGCTTCAAGACCGAGCGAAACGTGGCAAAGACACATACGAAGTGCAAGCGTGATGGCAGGAGTCCGTCATTTCGAACGTTTTGCTCCCAGTGAAAGTTTCCCCCGGCGGTGCGGGGTCGAGGACGAGGAGGGCGGGCGCAGACTCTGCAGCGCTCCCTCCCTCGTCACCATTTGTGCGTCACAGAACAGCGTATAAATAATGACTACAGAGCACGGCACACGCAACTGAGTGCTACCTTTGCTTTCTGACCACTGCAAGGGCAAGGCTGAGTGTTCAGGTCACGCTCCACGCCATTAGGCGATGGACGACGTGAACCTGCAGTGCAGCACCAACGGAGCTGCTCACTAACCTGTGAAGATCCCAGGATGGCATAAATGCTTCTCTTCCCACCTTGACCTTCAAACACTGAATCTTTGTCAGTTTGAACTCTTTTTTTTTTTCTTTTTTTGGCGTGAAATGGTCAGATCTAGAGTCTGTTTGTAGCTGCGATCCAAAACTACATCTACTAAAAAATGAACTGGTTCCATTACACTGCATTTTTTTTTCCAACAGTCAAGACCAAGAATGACAAAGTTGGCATGGTTAAGACTACTCCAGGCAGCCGGCATATCGTCACTGACAGTCTCATCTTGAAGCACCAACTAACTGATGTGGAACATCATGAAGAACAGGAAACGGAGAGGAGACTGGATTTCATGTGAGCAAAATTAATGTTCCCACGTTGTTAAGTCCTGCACGTGAGCTGACTCGGGCCTTTGTGGCAGGCGTCGCCAGCGTAGCGTGTCCGATAAAATCCCAATAACTGGATCGCGAGGACGAGTTTAGGTCCAGCAGAGGGTTGTGGGGTTTCAACCAGTGTTCAGGTTTGAAAGCTCAAGCAAAAAGCATACAGAGAACTCCAGCTAGTTTAATTCTAGACAAATACGCCTGATACGCCCTCAGACTGCACGGATGTAAACATAATCCCGATTTAGCTCAGTAGAAGCCACAAGCTGAGCGCAGCTGTGACTCTCAGTCTTTTTAGCATCAAACATCTGCCTCCAACTGCACAAACGTGAGAAAACAAAAAGGTGAAATGTTTCATGTCTCAGTTCCACATCATCTCTGTGCACTTGTAGCAGGTGTGGAAGGAGGTAGGGAGTGATTACCAGGATAAAACTACATACAATGCAAGCATAAATAAACTGTGGATTTGTTGGATATGTCAGTGTATATATAAATGATATTATTTATTTCTAAACTTCACTTTTTGAATGTAGTTTTCTTGTAAAACGCTCCATACATCCGAACGGAATACTGAAGAGTGACACACTGGAACTGATTAACCTCCATGTGCTTCCACGCTGTAGTGACTCTTCTCTGTGTTAATAATACTCCTCTGTGCATCACTACTCTTCCTCCTCCTCCTCCTCCTCCTCCTCTTTGAGCTCCAGGTATTCCACCCCCTCCTCCTCCATTACTGTCTCTCCATCCTCTTCACTACTGTCTGATTTCTGCCTCTCTATGTCACCCTCTTCCACTAACTCCTCGTCCTCTTCTTCAGCCAGCACGTCTTCCTCTAAGACATCCCTCTCCTCCTCGTATGAGGAGATGGGCGAGTAGTGGGGGAGGTCGAACGCGCGTGGGCTGCTGGGTGCATCAGAACTGCTGGGAGGAGGTGATGCTGCAGGAGCTGTGACGGGAATTGTGATAGGTACTGGGATGGAAAAAGCTGGAAAGGTCTCCGAAGCACACATGCCGGCGCCAGTGTTGATCTCTTGGACCCTCCTGACAGTTGGGTTCAGGTTGCAGGTGAGTGTTAGCGGCAGCGGGGGGAATGACGGCCATACCCAGCCCCGAGGTGAGGGCGCTGGGCTCAGGTGTGTCCTCTCGGATCTCCCCCGGTTCCAGCGGCTCGGGCCCACACGGGTCGTGTTCGCTGCAGCACAACTTGCCGTCCAGTTTGGAGATGAAGAGCAGGCCATCACGGTGCTGACAGCAGTAGGAGCTGGGGCACATTTCGCAGAAGGACGCTGCCTCCTTACCGCATATGTCACACTGGTGCCACGGACATTCCCACCGACCTACAAAGGACACACAAACACAAGAACATCAAGGAATCTTCATTTCTCTCAGAACCGCTAAAGCCAAAAGAACACTTCCAACAGCTGTGATTAACATTTGGTGGCATAGTTCTGTTCTAGGACCTTCCCAGATTTCTATTTTCATAAAAACTGGGAAATACTGGACTTCTGGCTTTTGTTACCTCTGATTTTATATTTTCCATTTTAGATATACTAGTGGTAAGAAGTTTACATCCACTCATCATGGGCATGAATGTCTTGGTAATTTTGGACTTATACGGATGTCCTTGAACTGTTCTCTTCCAGGGTGGAATGATTGTACAGCATACAGTACATCTTTACTTACTTTAAAAACAAGAATTGGGTGCACAGCACAGCATATATGCAGGCTCATATTATACATACATACATACACACACACACACACACACACATTACACCCCCACTAATATTTGGTCAAATGTTCCTTAGCAAGTTGCACCTTGACCAGATGCTTTTGGTAGCCATCAACAAGCTTCTGGTATAACGCTGGCTGATGTTTGACCACTCTTCTTGGCAGAATTGGTAGAGTTCACTTAAATGGGTCAATTTCCTGGCATAGACTGGGCTTTTAAGCGCAGTCCACAATTTTTCATTAGGGTTGAGGTCAGGGCTTTGGGAAGGCTATTCCAGAAGCTTAATGTCAGCCTGATTTATCCATTCCTAAACCAGTTTGGATGTGTGTTTGGGATCATTCTCCTGTTGGAACACCTGTTCGTTTCCAAGTTTCAATCATCTAGCAGTTGAGGTGAAGTTGAATGTGGAGGCAGTTCTCCTTCTTCATGATACCATCCACTTAGTGTAATGTATCAGTGCCACCGGCAGCAGGAGAGCACCACCACCATGCTTTGACCTTTTGGTGCAGTGTTCTTAGGTTTGAAAACCTCACCCTTCCTCCCAGTTATTGTGGTCAAATAGTTCAAGCTTTGTCTCGTCTGACCATCAAACCTTTCTCCAGAAGGTATTTGGCTCATCCATGTGGGCAGCTGCAAATTTCAGTTGAGCTTGACGGTGCTGATTTTGGAGAAGGGGCTTCTTTCTTGGTCGATACCCTCTCAGTCGGCTTCACTGTGGACAGTGATGTCAGTGTTCCCGCAGTTTCAAGTTCATGGCAGGCTCGAGCCTTGGTGGTTCCTGAACATCCTAACCAGTTTCCTCTCATCTGAGGGTGACAGTCTGGATCTTCTTCCATCTGAACAACTTGTACTCGTCATGGCTGTGCGTGCTGTTTGGCGTTTTCTCTCCTCCTCTTGGGCGGAGCCTGAATTGTCGCTCTGCAACCAGGCACATCTGAGATTCATCAGGCTGCAGTTACCTCTGTTATTTAAGGGCTAGTTCAAGCCTTCAGTCTCCACTAGAGTGTTTGCTCCACCCCACGGTAACTGCTCTCCTGTGTGTTCTTTGTGTACAGACTGGTTCTGAGGAAAACCTTTGGCTCACCTCACTTGTCTGCAGTTTTGGTACTTTGCCTTTTCTCCGTTACTCCACTGCAATTGACATCTCTCTGAACCAGCTTCCCTGCTTGCCCTACTAATCTGCAGACAACAAACCAGCTACCCCTCCCAAGGACCGCTTTGCTGCCATTGCCACGTAAGTCTGTTCGACTTTTCACTCTAAGATTCAATTCCCTCTCTCTCTCTTTGGATTCACCTCTCCCTGTGAATGTACTGCTTCTTAAGATTATTATTTTGTGTTGATTCCCGCTTTGAAAATGGTTGGTCTGGTGTAAATAATAAAGACTCTGAAAATAGTTTTGCTGCCTCTCCGTGTCTGCATTTGGGTCGACCTTTTTGAATAGGCCTTCGGCCGTATAATTGTTTGATTTGATGATCTTGGAATGAGCAGTTCTTTAGAAATGGCTCCAAAAGACCTTCCCAACTTCCCAACTAAGTTCCTTGGACTTACATGACAATTTTTTTTTTAATGCTGGCAAAGATCAACTACTAGTTGGAGATAATCATGATCACAAATGAGAAGTTAACAGGCCTTAGTCTCGTCAAGCTAAAAGCCACTGTAGACCCTTCAGCACCACTTATTGATAGATTTGAGTGTATGCATGTGCACTGCACAATCACTCCACCCTGGAAAAAGAGCAGTTCAAAGAAATCAATAAAAGCCCCAAATGACCACGACATTCATTCATCCATGATGAGTGGATGTAAACGTCTGACCACAGCCGCTGCTATAATAAACCGAGCCAAAGGTACCGAAAGCTCTTCAAACTACCTTTACTTTGATGAACTACGACACAAATCAGTCAGCAGCAGCAGTGATGGGGGGTTGCTCTCTGATGTTACACCATCACAAACTAAAAAACAGGAAGATGGGGTTGAAGTCACTGACCTGCAGGCCTCTTGGTGAGGTTTAAGCAGTCTGCATGGTAAACTTTGGGACATCCAGGTTTTTTACATGACACCATCTGTCCTCCATCCCCGCAGCTGAAACACTCGTCCTCTCTTTCTTTGGTCAACACCACCTTTTTCTTCTTCTTGCCATGACCTCTCCTCTTCAGCTTGCGATCTTTGTCATCAGGTGGAGGGTTGTTCTGGTTCGGAGAGGAGAGAGGTAGATTATTCCCAAACCAACAGTTGTGGTTATTATTTATTGCTGTTTGTCCCTCTTCTCACCTTTGGCCTGAGACCTAAGAAGCCACTGCAGTTTGGTGCACCACATTTACACACCGTCTTCCTGTTGCCCAAACACTCCAGGTTGTAGTTGAAGGTGAGCTCTGTGCCTGAACGGATAAACACAAGCGAGTGAGAGGGGCTTGCTGGTATCACCCCTTTATGCTGCTGATTTAACAAACCAACCAATTTAAGGGGCTTGTTTTTATCTTCAAATCTGAAAGAGTCAGTGAACCTGCGGCAATGTCGATGAGAGCGAACAGTCCCACCCGGGTGTCACCGTTCACCGTCCACTTCTGCGTCTCACAGTTTGGCTGACAGCTGTGGTTCATGAAGCGCGCCTCGTTCCCCTTTGGCCCGGCATCAATGATCCGATCCTAAACGCACAGAAAGACATCCCGCATCAGATTCTGGCAGGCGGAGTTTCATAAAGCAAAGCTGTTCTTGCCTTTTTACTTGAATTACTGTATATACAGATAGTAATAGTGCAACTTATTTTTAATATTTAAGGCCTGTAATTTGATGGTGTGGCTATAACCTGCACAAACAGCACTCAAACACATGAAATTATTACATAATACAGCTATACTGCAAAATCTGCTGATTTCAATGCATTATGTATATCATCACTATAATCATAAGGCAACCATGTTGTTTACATTTAAGCAATATTGCTGAGCAGTAAATATGGCTTTAATATTTCTCTATGACGAGTCAGCCATGAGTCATCCTTGACCAGCATGATAGACAATGCTGAGCCAATCAGAAGTTGGCATCCCAGGCTGGAGCCTGGACCTGATGCTCCTGTAAACAGACCGACTTTCCCTACAAATTTGGGATTCCCCAGCTTCTCGCTGCCAGCTGCTGCCAGCTGCTGCCAGCTGTTCAGTGATCGAGGTCAGCTGCTAGATATGTGGAATTCCCACTTTCTCCATTTCAGTCAATAATGGTCAAGTAGGTATAGCCAATCACATGGCACAATATGATCACATGATTAAGCTAAGCCAATCAGGCAGTAGAACGAAGCTGCATATCATTACCGTATATTATCATAGCATTAGCAGCCTGAAATCCTCCACTTGAGATAAATACGGTCAAGGTGTACATAGGGTACTAAACATCCAGGAATATAAATATATTGCACATAAAGAACACATGCTAAATTCCATGGTTTATAGCAGGTATGACCTCACTGACAGACGGTGTGATGACAATATCCTTCGCTTTCCCAGGAGGATAAAGAAACAAGAGACGGCAGGAAAGGAGAGACATGAGAAAGCCCTTCATGGTCAGTGTCTTAACTCAAAAGCCGTTCTGTGTAAGTGAACAATTTCAGATCTTAATCAGATTCCATCCAAGCGTGTGTCAGTTTCCCTTTTCTTTCTTTCTTTTTGAATTGGCTCAAATTATTCTGTCTCTCCTCTGGCCCCTGTTAAGGCTCATGTTCATCCTTTATAGAGTGAAGTGTTCAATCAAGGACTTCATCGCTTGCAAGAACTATAACCACCACTTATCCTCATGCCTGAAACGAGCCCGACTTGCTGCAGGCTTCTTCAAAACGAAATGTGTTTAGAACAAAAAAAAGAAACGGGAATAGAAGTGAACAAAAGGACAGTGTGCAGTGCATGTGTGTGTGATATTTGATTGTGGATTTTTGCATTCAATTTTAATATATATTTTACTATTTATTACTTTGTGCACTTACTCTGTTTTCTTTTATTTATTCCATTTCTTTATTACTTATCTTTTTGAGAGCAACTGTTCGAGAAGCGCACCTGGATCTCATTGCCTATGCTTGTATATGCAGTGACAATAAAGCAATCTTGAATCTTGAACAAAAGAGGAAACGAGGCGATTGCTGATGTTTTTTTGCACTCTGTGTTCCTGCATTGACTTATTATAGAAATCCCTGTCGCGATAGACCCGCTTGCACACTGTGTCTCCGGCTGTGAGGTGAACGACTTCATTTCACTCAGAGCCATTACATTCAAAAAGAAAACTGACATTTCCACCAGCTGGAATTAATTTGGAAGTACATGAAGTACATTTTTAACTGCCCAGATTCCCAGCTTCTTCTTTTGTTCAGGAATCTGACCGGGGTGCCTCCTGGGTGAGGTGTTTCGAGCATGTCCTACTGGGACGAGGCCCCGGGGCAGACCCAGGGCACGCTGAAGAGATCGTATCTCTCGGCTGGCCTGGGAACGCCTCTGTGCTCCTCCGGATAAGCTGGAGGAGGTGGATGAGGAGAGGGAGATCTGGATTTTTCTGCTTAGGCTGCTGTTTCAAAAGGTGCAACTTTTATTTTGAAGGGAAACGGTCCCCGTTTCCGGTCCATGTTGCACTTTGCAGTACAGCTCAGAGAGTAGCTGGACAGAGTTTGTAGATGAGCCGGTCACTTCCACGCAACTGGGCGACTGCAGCAACATGCTAGATACCAACGCAAACACAGGATACTGGGGAATACATATTTTGCTAGCAAAAATTGGGGGGATACACGACTGGGGCCTTAATCGCTCAATCCCACATTTTCCCCATGATCGTCAGACATCCACAACTGCTGACAAGTTACCTGGTTAGTGGTTACATACATGCAAAACCTCAATCAGTGCACACTGTAGTGTGGGACCAGGTTGCTCTTCACATATTAACCACACACGAGGCTCGAGCTTTACCTTGTCTAGCGTTAACATGTAGAAGTTACAGATGTTGTTGTCCTGAGCGTGTCTGATCCTCGACCTGCACTCCTCCTCATCAATCACCTCCCCCACGTACTCGCTCACAAACTGACCCTGAGAGAAAAAAAAAAAACACAGGGAACATGCACCATGTAGCCCCAGCCTCTGACGGGAATCCCAGCCTCAGCAGTCAAATGCAGCGACAGCAGCAGCACTGCAGTTACCTTCTTAATGTCGTGGACACAGCGGAGCCCCCAGCCTCGAGACAGCGTCCTGAAGATCTCTACTTGGCTGTACTGACGCTTGGTGAACGCCTGGTTGAGGCAGCGGTCACCCGCCGGGCAAACCTGCAAGTAAAAGAGCAGCCTCGGTCAGATCCTCGACGCCTGGCTGGAAGTCACACCAGACTGTGCATATGTTACTTCTGCACTGTTAATATTTGGATGCTTTTCCAAGTACAAACTATTGAAAAAACAAATTCTCAGTAATCAGGAGTTTACTTGCATTCAGTTTTCTCCCAGCACAAAAGGTTTTAAAAATTATGCACCAGATTAGATGTGAGATCTTCCTCGAGAGCCGGTAGGGCGTTAATGCTGAAATAACAGTCATTAAGCAACCTGAGAGATGATAAATGGCTGTAGCTGCTTAATGTGCAACTGTAGGCCAACCAAGCTGCCCATCCAAACGTAATTATGATAGCAATGTGTCAATATATCTCTGACCTCAGGCGGAAGAATTTGTTGACTTGAGTCTTTGTCCAACATGGAGCTCAGTTTGCACCGACTTTGTATTCAAATACAAGATCCACCCCATATTAGCAATACTGGAGCCACTAAGTCCTAGTGCTAGCCAACTGTGACACAGTGAAGAGCTCTTGACTGTGTTTCTATTGTACAGCTCAAGTTTTTACTTGATGTGTCTTAACTGTACTCACTGCTCAGGGAGATGCTCCAAAATTCATTGTACACCTGTACAACGACGAGTAAAGAGATTTCTGAACCTTTACAGCATCTGAAGCTCTGCGTCAGGGTGACGGAGGTGTTTCGGTACCTGTGGGTGGCATTCGTACAGCAGCATGCGGTTGATGCACTCGGAGTCCATCCCACACGGACTCTCGTCCGTCCCCTTGCAGTTGCAGCGCGGGATCTCCGACAGGTCGGCCGTGAAGATCTGAACCTTTCCTATTGGCCGATTAACCTGAATGGGTCACAATCGAACCCCGTTTATTTAAGTGAACATATGAAGGAAGAGTTTAACCTTTCCTTTTGTTTTTAGTACACTGACGCTCTGTGTCTAAATGCTCTGTGGCACAACGTGCGACTGTTGGGGTGACAGCAGTTTATGGACCAAGGAATAAAGTCTTTACCTTGATATGCTTGTATGGAGGCGGCTTCCTGTCGTTCTTCCTGTCCTCCTGAAGCTGCCGAAGCTCCTTCTCCGCCTGCAGCTCACGGAACCGCACAGCTGCCTCCTCCAAAGCTGAGGAAGGATGCAATCAAGTGATCTCAAACACAAACCATGACATCAAACCGATCAAAATTTGGCTTTTCTGCTACCTTTCTTGTAGGTTGCATCAACACCTTTGCCCATCTTTTCTTTGCTGTTGGCGTCCACGTCCATGTAAGGGAAGACTCTGGCCTGGTAGGTCCACAGGTAGTCGTTGGAGCCGAAGAAGTGAACGGGGAACTCGCCGACATCGTGCCTCATTCGCTGGATGTTCTCTGGGATTGTTTTGGGATGGCTGACCTCTGCCGGCCACCACCTTATAGAACAGAAAATGGGAAAATAAACCGTGTCTGACTTTTCATTTTGTTTTGTGTTCCCAGTTAAAAGTCTCCGTGGGTGGCTGCTGACCTGTAGCGTCCAACCTTCACCCACACGATGTCTTTGTAGCGAGGCTTCTTCCCGGCCTTGCAGTCGTTGCAGTACCAGCTGCCTTTAGGCATCTCGATGTTCAGACACTCCCGATGAAATGCGGCAGGGCAGGACTCACAGCACAGCAGGCTGCCCCCTGGAGCGCAGCAGGAGGGAGAGCATCGTATTACCCTCTCAGGGTGCATTTCATCAATGAATCACTTACACTGTTCAGGGGCAGTTATTATTTCCAAGGGGCCACATGAGAAACGGGGGCTGTTGTGGAGGGCCGCAGCAACAAGCTCATGAAGACATAAAATTAATATTGAGTTCAGGCCCGGCAGAGACCATTAAAGCCTCTTTCAGGTGAAGGACCTGGCAATAGACCAGATGATTTTTTTTCCCATTATTATATCCTGATCCATGAAACCTTAGAGCTGAAAGTTTTTCTTTCTTTCTCCACACAACTATAACTCAGAAGTAAAGGGTGAAATAAAATATAAATGTGAGCTGAAGGAAAGTCAGTTATGTTTAGTCTGGTTTTACATGTTTCAACGTTCAGTGCTTGGAACCCTTCTCTTCAAAATCTATATGCTTTCCCTTGGTCAGATCATCCGTCGCCATGGTCTCTGTTTTCATTCTTACGCTGATGTCACTCAACTTTATCTTGGTACCAAACCCTCCTCTCAGCTCCCCCTCAATCTCTTGTCAGTTGTCTGCATGAAATCAAAACCTGGATGTCATTTAATCTACTTACGCTAAACAGTAATAAAACAGAGCTGTTGGTTGTGGCCCCCAAAGCACTACTTCAGAAATTCTGAGACCTACTCATCGACATAGATGGTTCCTCCATCTCACCTTCACCATATGTTCACGACTTGGGTGTCATCTTAGACTCCACACTTTCATTCAAGAATCATATTAAATCAGTCACTAAGACTCAGGCTCAGGACGCAGCCCTGAGGGGAGCCAGTGCTCGGGGAGATGACGCTGGAGATTTTGTTGCCCACCCGTACCGACTGAGGTCGATTTGTGAGGAAGTCCAGCAGCCAGTTACACAGGGGGGGGGTGCTGAAGCCAAGGGGGGCTAGTTTGCTTACTAGGTGCTGTGGAATGATGGCATTGAATGCTGAACGCAGTAGTCTTCGAAGCAGAACATCCAGATTTAAAAACAGCTTCTTCCCATATGCCATCAGACAGTTGAACTCAAATTAAAATGCTGCTCCATTCTTCTTGGTTGCTCTATTTTGTGTGTATATATATATATATATATATATATATATATATATATAATATGTAGGTGTATATATGTATTTATGTACATATTTGATTAGATTATTTATTTAGTGTTTTTCTCTTTATTGTTATTCCTTTCTTGTAGTCTTATTTGTACACCACTGCTGAAGCTTCCTCCAAATTTAATCCGAGCCTGTAGCAACAAAATCTCGTTCTAATGCACACTGTATGGTGCAATTTTGAATGACAATAAAGTTTGTCTATGTCTTAAGACAACCTTTTTCCACCTTTGAACATCTCTAGACTCCGGCCTCTACTTACTGATTCTACAGCAGAGACCCTGATCAATGCCTTTGTCACCAGCCGGCTGGGCTACTGCAATGGGGTGTTGTTTTGGGATCTCTGGCAAAGCCCTGGACAGGCTCCAGTATGTCCAGAACTCGGCTGCCAGACTTCTAACCCGCACTAACGTTTGGCATCACAACACCCCCGCCCTTATTAACCTACAATGGCTCCCAGTAAAGTCTCGCATTGTGTACAAGATCCTTCTCCTCACTTACAAATCCCTCAGTGCTTTGGCCCCTCAGTATTTGTCCGACCTTTTGCAGCCATACAAACAGCCTCGGACATTACGGTCCTCAGCCTTGGGTCTGCTCGCTGTCCCTCGCACCAACCGCCACACCTTTGGGGACAGAGCTTTCACTGTGGCAGCCCCTACTCTCTGGAACTCTCTCCCTGCTCAGCTTCACAACGCCCCATCACTGGACACTTTGAGGAAACTGTTAAAAATCATCTGTTCAAAAAGGCCTTTAATTCCTAGTTTGTTTGTTTTTCTCTCATTGTGTCAGCATCCTTGGGTACCGTGAAAGGTGCTATATAAATCCAAGCTATTATTATTATTATTATATTTAATAAACACCTTCAGTGCAGACAAAGCACCAGCTGACGTTGACATGTTCATGGTTCTTGACGCCACGTCGGGGGGTGAAGTGATTGGGACAGACAATGCTGTTGTTGGAGAGCACAACGGTGCCCGCTGCCATGCAGAGGTCTGTAGCGTGATAGGCCACCGGGCAGCGCACACACCGCACCAGGCGACCTGCCGACAAACACAGGAGAGTTAATGTCACAGCGCCACCCGGGCAACCACGGCGAAGCTGCTCCCAGAGGATCTCTGATTACCTTTAGAGATGTTGGAGCTGTTGGGATTGGCGATGAAGCAGGTGAGACAAACGTGGATGGAGCAGCGGAAACCTCTGTTCACGGGTACGGTCGGGGCGTAGTTGGCGATGCACTCGCCGTGGTAAAACTTCCCGCACACAGGAATCATGCAGCGTCGCACATCCTCACTGCGCTTTTTACACACAAAGCAGGTGTGGACACCTGGACACAGAAAGAACTTAATCAGTGCAAACAATCAGAGCGAGATCACCGCGGAGCGGGTAACGACCCTCGGCTGTTTGGGATTTCTGAAAGCGGGGCAAAGGTGAGGGGTGGGGGTGGTGTCAAAGTGCTGTTATAGTAAAGCCAGGGAACAAGCGTGTTACGTTTGACAGCTCTAGCTTGAACAGTATCTGTGGTGTGGCTTTGAGCATCCTAGGGTGACCTCGTTCTCGAGTTGCGCGACCAACGTTTGAGGCTCCTGAAACAGACGGCGACGGCGACGTAGCTCCGCCGTTTTTGAGATAGTATATGTAACTGTCAGACAGGACGTATTGCTGTCTGGAAGAACAAGGCGAGGTATCGCCTCGCCGTCGCCGTCTGTTCGCAGAACTTTAACGTTGCTCGTAACTCGAGAACGATGTGACCCAGGATGC
>JAMQGT020004396.1:0-13914 GCA_024447675.2 Pterophyllum scalare
GTAGTGCACAGTGCTTTCTCCCTGCCTTATTTAAAGCCCAGTGTGACTTGCTTTGGGATAGTTTAGCATATTTCCAGATTACAAGCAGAGTCTTGTCTGGGACACGACAAAGGAAGGGGCTGCTCAGAAAGAGGTCTGTGTAAACCGCTGCAAATATGGAGGGCAGACGTCACAAAAGCTGATTCCACAGCCTGTTGTTGAGGAATCACTGCAGTGTGAAATAATGCTAAGCTCTTCCAAGTTCTGAATGTTGCACTATATGAATCCTAATTCTATGGTATGTTTCTCTCATAAATAAAAAAAAAAAAAAAGAAACATGTTATTAGTTGTTTTAAGTTGTATTATGTTTGGTTTGGTTTGATTTTTTTTTCCCAACAGATGGATAAAGTGAAATCACTTGCATATATTTAAGTACACAAGATATATCAAAAATATAATGAGGCATTTTTCCCAAAGTTCTTTTTCAGTGACCTGAATGCATTGCTCCTGAGCTCTGGTTGACTGCAGGGACTGTAGGTGACAGTTCCTGGGCCATTTGGGAGAGAGGAGAATACAATGCAGGAACTAATCCTCTTAAAGCGTAGAGAGATGAACTTTCAGGACCATAATTCATATTTTTAATCCATTCATAACGGCTCTGACCTAGTTGGGAACCTTGTTTATGGATTATGTTACATTAACATCCCCTTTGTTTTACCTGGCTGAAGCTGTGCCTACTTTTTGTAGGATTTAGAGACAGAGGTCACTGCGTATGTATTGTACTTTCAGTTTTAGCTAGTTTATTTGATGCATGCATATCCTTGGACAGAATTCATGGAGGTAAGTCTTACATAACCTCCACAGCACTGTGAGAAGGATCTGAGGGAACAAAATGCTGTGGTTTGTTTGCCTTTCTCACAACCAGTTACTCTAACCTTGGCACAGGATGCAGCAGCAGCACCCCTATAAGAGATTATTGCAAACTTGAGGACTTGTTCTTTGTTGAACTTTGCACTCAGTTAGGAATGTCACTGTGACACCCCACTGTGGACCTGGGTATGCAAGAATAATTCTTTGTAGATCTTTACAAGCGTTCACAGAAAGATTTCAGCAGGCTTTTCCTGTTCGGTCTTGCAAAGTCAGAATCTTTGTCAGAACTTGCATGAGATAAATGAGGATTATTTTGAACTATGAAACATGCATAGCTACTCTAGTAGAGTCCAAGAATAAAAACATATGGATTTGGAAAGAACATAATATTTCCCTTTAATGATTCCGTGTCTGGTACAAGGGATTACCGCTACCTCATTTGTTAGTATTAGGGGTGTAACAATTCTGAAATTGAGACTGAATGCAAATCCAGTCATAATACAAACATCAGCAGTGTGGGCTCATGGTTCCTTCATTTCAGTACCGTGATACCCATGTGAAGCTGGTTATGCATACTTAAAGGATACTAGGACCTTGTTAGAGCTGTTATGTTTAAAAATCATTCAGGTATCATCCAAGTGTGATCAGTCCAGATATTTTTCTTTTATTCCCTTCTGAAGTTCAGATTAGCATGCTTACAAAAGAAATATTGTGGTCTGTCATATCAAGGTCGAGGAGGACTCCTTGGCACAACCTCCTGCTTGCAGGACACCTGCAGTCAGTCACAAAGAATTCAGAACTCCAGCAACTTTACTGCTATACAATAAAGCATGTCTTGTGTTTCGCCTCTTACAGGGTCACGAGGGTATGATGATTCAAATCATATTTCAGCTTTTGTTAAAGGGTTGGCTCGGGTTTGTACGTGTTGATCATCTCTTTAACTACAAATAATTTATAATTGGATTGTAATAAAGATTGTGCCAGAATCTATCCATCCATCCTAGTGAGGACATTATCTGACTTATAATGTGATCAGGTCAGACTCCACCGAGCAAAATTTATCGTAGCAAACACACTGCAGTCCAGCAGCATTTCTTCTTCTTTGGTGGATTACTTCGAGTAATAAACAATCATGTTAACTATCGACCTTTTCTGAAGGAGAAGCCCATTTCTCATACAGGCTGGAGAACAAAGATCCTTGAACTCCAGCTGGATCCGTTTGGGACTGGAAGTAAATCTTTTCTTTTCTACTTTCTCATTTAAATAAATAGAAAGCTTCTTTCTTTGCTTTTTTTCGTTTTGTTGGATCACACCTTCAGTACAGTTATTGGACTCCAAGGGTTCAAAAAGACCTAAAAGACTCCTGCCTTTTAATTATTTGAATGCACATAAAATATGCTCGTTCACAGGCTTTGAAAATATGCTTTGATGGGTTTTATGTTATGTCACTGCAGTTCACATGATGTGTGTTTTTGTGTTTCTGCGCCAGTGCCCACCAAACACTTTGATGGTATCATTATTTATATCAGTCATTATTGTCCCATGCCTGATTCATTTTGTCATTTGCGTCACTGGAACAACCGCCGTTGGCTCACATGTTGGAGAAGCTTGGCTTCTCCTCACTGGCCTTATGGCTGACAAATGACTTTGTGAAAAGTGATATGGTCTCCCACAGCAAAAAAAAAAAAGAACAGAAATTGAATCCTGGCCTCTGTCGGCAGTCTCATCTGTCATCTTTTCAATATTGATGTCCATTATGTTTATGGATTATTTGGCTTTCTTCTGTACTCTGGCCCAGCTCGCCCTGTCAGAGCGGCCACTTGGGGCAGTGTCCCTGTTGATAATGTCATTTTGATTGATGGGTTTCATAGTTTAATTGTCAGCACAGTCTAATTTTAATGGAGCTCCCCACACAACAGAGAGATTACATCTTAGATGAGGCAGGGTTCAAACTGTGTGTAAGGTTGCACTGTGATGTTGATACAGTGATACTGCAGGACAGATTCTGTATCATCATCCCAGGCCATTATCAGCTACTTAGCTCATGTTCATTGCTTCCTGTATCACTTTTCATGGATCACGTCATTTTACGGGAAGAAAACAGCCTTCCGTTAGATTTATCACACCTGCCAATAGGCATAATTTTCTTTTGCTGGCGTGATACATTTATTTTTTTTAGCATGTACGCATGTTCTTTGGCGCACTCAGCACAACTACGCGTATGTACAAGGAGTAATTCATTAGGTGCTAAAAACATTAACGGTGTCTAATACAGCAGCTCTGCTACTTGATCAAGTTTATGATGTTCACTTTGAACAGGTGCATAGAATTTACTATGAATTTATCAGGATGAAAAATCTCTAATGTGTGCTGGTTTTTGGTAAGAATTAGTAACACTCAGCTAGCTTGCTTAGCATAAGCGCCAGGATAGCTTGTTAGCTAATAAATTTGATAGACAGGAATGGAGACTCCCACACTGATGCTGATTGTTCTGTTTTTGATGCTGGTTATGGAATGCCAGGTCTCAAAGGCTCTACAGTTAGTCATAATATCCATTAGTGTTTGTGTACAACTCTCGACTTCTAGTAGCGATGCAAAATTTGGTATTGATCCAGTACCAAGGAAATACAGGGGCAGTGTTGCCGATATCAATACTTTTAACTTATAAAGGCAGCATATGTACAAGAGAGCAATGTGTCATGATTTATGAGGTGAATGCATCATCAGTAAACTAAGTCTGAATACATTTTAAAGACCACTAAATGACTGCAAAATACACTATTCACTGTTTTTCCTATGTTTTGAAACTCAGTTTTTTGGAGACCTGGAATGCAAATGCATGTGCCTGTAAAGTACTTTGGCTCAGCTTCGGTCCTTTTAAATGTGCTATAAAAATAAAAGTGACTTCCCTCAAAATGGCTATTATGTTTATACAGTTAAATAATTCATTTTCTTTCAGCCATCTATTTTGTTCTGCTTATCCAGTTCAGGGTCACGGGGGGTGGGGGGGTGGGGGTGATGTTACGGGCCAGCCATAGGGCGAGAGGCAGAGTACGCCACAGACGGACTGGACAGGTCACCAGTCTGACGCAGGGTTATTACATGGAGACAGGCAACAATTCACATGCACGTTCACACCTACAATCAATTTATAATCACCAATTAACCTAACCCCATGCATATCTCATTTGTTTCAATATCCAAATATAATCTGTAGGTAATAAGTCAACTATGATGATCAATTACACGTTAACCAATGTTGAATATCTAATATGAGTCATGACTGAAACATTACTTTGACCACTATGTGAGCTACCTGGATATTCTTTGCCTCTCTGCAAGGACTCTGCCAGTAACCTCTGTCTCTGTGCCGGAGGTCTGGGTCAATCTGAGGGATCCCCTCCCCTTTGTTGTTGTTTTTCATGCCTTTATATAAATTGGTGGTGTTGCAACAGTAGCAAATGGCCTTCCTACACCCACTGCAGTTTATTATGTTTTCCTTTACAGCCGTAAAATATCTCCACAGCATGCCCGTCTTTCACTCTGCCACCATGCTTTCTGCAGTGTATCTGTTCAGCACTGCCGAGTCATGTGACAGCGCGACAACAAAACACAGCAGAGCAGGCGAGGGCGAGGAGTGAAGCGTGCATGCGTGATGCGAGAGGAGCGGTGTTTGCCCAGATGTGTCTGCTTTTTAAAGAAACAGAAGCAACTAAAGTATCAGTCCCATCATGATTTTTGGATCAATCTGCCTCCCCCTAGACTCTAGCTCAAGGCAACAAAAACGAAAGAGGCACCGCATTGTGTTGCTATTGAGCAACTGCAGTTTGCAACTTATTGTTGACTGACTTTCTCAAGGAGGCAGACCACTAAAGTCACAGATAATCAACATTTTTGTCTAATTGCCTGACCCCACTGCACAGGACGTCTATATATGAGTTATTTTAGTTCCAGATTCATTTTATAATATTCAAGTGTTTCTAAGTCCAAATGTGAAAACAACATGGACACTGCAAACAACATGGGTGGTATTTATTTACTTGGAGTATACAACATGTTGATGGCTGTTTCCAGTCTATAATTGCTTTGCTTGTTATATGGGTTACTGCTGATAAATAGCTCATATTACCAATAATTCAGACCACTAATCAAAGGTTTCTTAACGTTATAACCTTCGATATATTTCACTGTGTGCCAAAATTTTCTTAGACTTCCCAGGGATTATTTCCGACTTGATTAGACATCATCACAATTTTCACAGTAGAAAACTCATTTTCAGATTATTCTGACACCACATGAAAGCCCAATTATTCTGCTCCGAATCCTGTCCTGAAAATCTGCATGATGAATTATGCAATATCATATTTTGATATTACAGTAAAAGGCCAAAACATCCTCCCAACTTAACCGAATAAAATAGGGAGTTAGAAAAAAAAAGTGCTGTGAACATGTCGGAGCTGAACTCAGTCTAAACCTTTCGCAGAATCATTCTGTAATAATAGCAAAATGTGGGGTCTGCACTGTGTGTTTCAGCAGCTACATGTAGGATACATCAGCCTGCATCTTTCTCTCATCCCTCTCCACTACGCTCCATCTCTCCCCGGTGTGTTTGCAACCAAGGTCGTAGTGGTCCTGCTCTGTTTTCCAGGGGTGTGTGGGCTTCATTCATCATCCCTATGATAGGCGCGCTGCGTGTGTGTGTGTGTCTTTGTGCGTTTGTGTTTCTCTTGGTGTCTGTGCTGACGCGAAAGTCTGTGCTGGTCTCTTCCCTCTTTACGCTCGCTCAAACGAACAACCCCGTCTCTGTTTTCTCTTAATCTCCTTCTTATTTTGCTAATGTAGCTGCATGAGGGAGGATGCAACTGCACCGCACCGACACGCATGCAGTAGAGCATGTGCCCGTGTAGGAAAAGAGCATGGTTATATAGAGGGAGAGACCGTGGAAGTGAGGAAGAAAGAAAATAAGAAGAACAAAGAAAACAAAAGTAACACTCTCCCCACTCAAGTCAATAGTTAGTAGAGGTGCTTTTGGCAGCCGTTACAGCCTAAGGCCAATATCAATAGGTCCGTATCTGCTTGGCACATCTGGGCGATGCAATCTGTCCTCTATTTTCGTTTGCCAAAGGACTTGAGCTCTATCAGGGGAGCGTGAAATCTGAATCGGACTGAGACAGAGATGGTTGTTTTTAAGTCATCACAGTCAGAACCACCGTTACCACCATAATCTGGACTGTTGAGTATTTTTAAGACCACATGACCCTCTTTCACTTAGTCTATACTAAGTTTTCTGGCAAATACTTGCCCCAGTGTCATGTGAGGGTGTTTTAGTAGGCATAAAGCAAAGGCAGATGATTTATCCCAGCATCAGCACATCCTATCTCAGCCACGAAAGCCTGTAGCTTATTCAGAGGACTCATTATGGTCTCTTTACATGATACATACATACAAATGTCCGTCTTCTGCTTATATTTTGCTTTACCATTCAGTGCCTTTGTGTGTGTTACAACAAAAGAATGTCTGTTAGGTGGCTCCATCGCAGTCTTTCCATTGAATGCATTTAAATTTAGTTCACATGCTAGATCTCTGATAGGGACTTTAAACAAGATTGTCTCACAAGGTGTGTTTCGACTGAATGCAAAGTGAATTCTAGATGCTCATTGCAAATGAAGCCAATAGAAAGACACGCAGCGCAAATAAGCACATGCAAATTCACAGTGGATGGTATGAATTGAAAATATTTTAACTGGAATGAGTAAAGAACATGTTGTCCCGGTGCTTTATGACTCCAGTTCATGAGCGTTTGTAGATGAGCATGGTCTGGGGGAAAATTATTATTAGACATTCAAAATTGTGTGTGCAGTCACAGAAACGCACAGTCGGTGTATATGTTGTTAGTTAACATCTACGTCTGCGCAGCTGAACTATTTGCTGTTGGGCATGAATAAACAGTGCTCAAATTTGCACGAAAATGTCACCATTAGATTGGAGTGCGATGTTCCCTTTGTTGTAATATACTCGTAAAGTCACAATCTGCATGAAAAATGCTTGCGGTTAGCTGTTAGACCTCAAGTGCAGTTCACATGGAATCGCAAATACTGTATGTTTCAGTTTGCATTGCACGGTGGATTTTCCTGCTTTTATTTCACAAGTTACAGGAGCTGAACAAATTGGCGAGTGCCTGCTTTTAGCACAGTGACTCAGCCGGCTGCTGCAGTTAAATGAGCTCCAAGCTTGTTGCCGGTGTCCTCCCTTGCAGCAAACCTTTCCCATTTTCTACGGCAGCCCGTAGAATGCATAGCTAGCACCGCCAGTGGAGTGATGAATTCTGTCGTGTTTTTATGTGAAATTGTGTGGATGCATGCGTGGCTAATCTCCATGCACACCAGTAAGGGGATTAAGAATATTCTCTAACCCGCGGGATGAAGGTTCACAGCACCTTTGTGACTGATCCACCATTTTTGACTCTGCTGTCATTTTATCTCTTATCCTGCTTATCTCCCCTTTAACTCAAATTTTCACTCTAATCTCTTCTTCTCTGCCTGGTAACTTAATCCTAAATATCCCTTGCCTTTTCTTTCTGTCTTCATCTCTCCTTCTTTCTGTAGTTTTACACAGAATCTATACCTCATGTGTTTATTTAGCCTGAACTGATTAAAACAAAAGGAACAAAGGGAAGGCAGGATTTGTTAGAGATGAAGGTGAGGCTATAGGATTGTACTCACAGAGGTCCAGGCGTGGATCAATATTAGGTGATGTAGGAGCCGGTGGGGGGTGATTGTGGGGGCAGCAGAGGGGCTAATCATTTCAGTCATTACGCAGCCGTGTCTCCTGATTCCTGGGATTAGCAGACACAGAAACAAGGGAGATGTTGTGTGAGTGCTACAGGAGACTCTATCGGGGATTTGGAGAGTGAAAAACACTGCCTGTCCCAAGATGCTTTTGGTAATTGTGTCTGCACTACTCAGAATGGGGATCTGGGGAAAAAGCGCGTGAAGTGTTGGCTGCAGTGTTAGGTCAGAAAAGGACAGAAAGAAGCAGGCAAGGAGATAATACTGGCATCTGTGCCGTGCATGCGCATGCACACATGCAAGAAATAGGAGCAGGCAATACAGATACACGCATGGGCTCTCTCTCTGTCTCCCTCTCCTTCTCCCGTGTGCAATTGTGGGAGAGTAGAGTCGTGGGAGAGCTTACATGCTTGCCTGCCCACAAGCCTTTATGTGAAGCTGATCATTTGACAGAGTACAGAGAGGCTGGAGAGGCTGGCTAGTTCTGTTGAGTACAAAAACTGCCTCTGTGTGTGTGTGTGTGTGTGTGTGTGTGTGTGTGTGTGTGTGTGTGAGAGAGAGAGAGAGAGAGAGAGAGAATTTCACACACCAAAACATACATGACAGGTGGAAATAAAGGAAATTACATTCACGTCAGTGGTCAAAGAGTCACAACTGGCTAATTCAATCAGCTGGAGTCCCAGTACTGACAATACACTAAACTCTGATGTGAGACAAAACCCAAGTCCATATAATTGAACTGCTATGCGCTGTTGAACACTTGAGAACAACACTGACAGCAGTCCTTGGAAGTATATGAATTAACAGACATGGATTCTTTCACCCTTGCCTCTGTTAATGGGCTTTAAAGGGGAATTCAGCAGGTTTTTTTTTTTTTTTTTACATGTGTACTTGCGATAAAGTGCTCAGCCTCTGATTAGCACAGTGTATTGTATACATTTCTCTGCATTAGGAGAAAAGTCTGAAGTAATAACCCAAGCTCTGCCTTACACACAGAAAAATGTGAAAAATATGGCAATTACCAGAGGAAGGAGGCTCTATACAAAATATTCTATTGAGTTACATCATGCTAAATGAAAATCCTGGGTCTTTGAAGCTTGATTTGTACCAGAAGGCAGAGGAAATTTGTTTTAAGATAAAAACTTTAATCAATACAATATTTAGTAGCTAAAAACAAGATAAATGTATACTTCATAGGGTATAAATTTTAAGTGGTAAATTGATTGGAATTTATATAGCACATTTTATTCTTCTTGAGCTCTCAGAGCACTTTTAATTGAATCCAATTTGTAGGCAGGCGTGATATTTTGTCCATTCCATGTACACTGTATATGAGAACTGGATAAATGCACATAAATATATTTACGAGAAATTCGTGCAGTACAGTTCAACACTATAACTTTAAAGGGGAGCTTTATTTGCATTTTTTTTAATTATTATTCATGGTTTCTAGTAGACTGGCTTTGGTACATGCATTTATAGTTCAAAGTAATCCCTATTTATCCTATAGTGGGCCATGGTGCAGCCCCTCAGTTTATTCAGTCAGAAACAAGCTGTTAGAGCGCTCTTTGAGCCAACTTTCGTCTGATTGGCTGTGCCTCTTCAAGAGAAAGTTTGAGGCTTCTGCACTCACAGCCAGAGCTGTGTGTATGATATGACCATATTAAGGATATCCACTCTCACATACATCAAGCTATCATACGGATGCAAGAATATAAAAAAAAAAAGTCTGAATCTGAGCTTTTATAGCAGTATGAAGCCGGAGCTTTTGGCGCACAGAGATTACTTGCATATACGCTGAAACTGCTACTCCTGATTCTATATGAGCAAGAGTGGAAATTTCTAATGGTGTTATCACAGGCGCGCCGCTGTGGCTGAGCGCACAGAAGGCTCACCCACCTTCTTTTCAAACTTTCTGCTTGCAATGCACAGCCAATGAGAAGAAAGGCTGCAGAGCTTAGAGAGCTAAAACATCTTGTTTCAGACAGAAGGTGAACCGAGGGGGCTGCACAAAGGCCCAGAATAAGATACATAAGGATTATTGTTTTCAACTATAAATCATGTAAAACTACTGTAGTATAGTCTATGACTAGCTGGAAATAAGTGTAATACATCCTGTGACAGACTGGCAACCTGTCCAGGCTGTACCCCAACTCCTCTGACCCTGAATTGGATAAGCAGTTAAGAAAACAGATGGATGTATAGATGTCCTCTTTAAGTTCAATCAGCTGAGAAACATAAGGTCAGTGGCATCATTTCAAAATGTGATTTAACTGCACTGAGGTTTATTTATTAGTTCAAAGTAATTTTTAACTGAACTAAACTTGTATTCAAGGCTTATGTATGTAAATGTAAAGTACGTATAATATTTGTTGATTAGGCTAAATTCCAATGTGCTGTTTTATTTTATGTTTGATGATCATATTTTAGAGAAAGGCATTTCAAAGTTAGCCTTCAGAGGAACATGTCATGCATGCAGGTGAAACATGATGGCTGCACTGCTTCACATTTTGTAGTCTTGCCAGGCCCGTGACCTGAAGGTAAGGCTGCGAATTCAGAATGTCTTTTCCCGTGACTGCAAATGTTCAGCATTCAGAGGACATGCTGCCTCACCGCTGTGGCTGCTTTCTAACGCCTGCAGCAGCATCAGACGCAGCTTCAAAAGGGAAAACAGAAAAAAAAAGGACAAACACCAAAAGCAAAGGCAGGACATTTGAAAGGAGCTTAACATCCTCGGCAAAATAACTTTTCACTCTCGTAGGCTGCATCGTGGGATTGGACACGAGCAAAAGGCACGGACAAAGCTGTTGGGATAATCTGACCAACAGCAAGAAAATTCGAGCTGAGTTATGGATAAGGCACTTCATATGTTTAACAGTCAAACAAAGCAAACTTAACTGACTTTGACCTTAGAATAAGAGTCAAACCCAACTTAAGCCTGCGAGTGGAAAATCAGGTTAAACCTTTCTACCAGAGTTCTTTCCAATTCAATCCAGCGTGTCGCAAGGGATCACAAGAAATAACAAAAGTTTCTGAAGGGAAAATGAAAGACGTGACACAAGGGAGCAATGCATGGTGGCAGCAGCGTGGGCGTCTGTGCATGTGTGTGTGTTGGGGAGATTAAAGATATGACATGGGGAAATGATGCCAAGTTCCACCTCTTCGTCTTCTTTTCCAAAGTTGTTCTCATGGGCCCTAGCAAGTTTAAAAATAGAGCTTGTCTAATGGAGAAGAGGGCCGAGGGGAAAGGAGAAGAAGTGCGAAAGAGCGTGCGGAGACTGGAGGAGTCCTCTGTGGTAGGAGAACGTAATTTGAGATTGGCCAGATTACTTTTTTTTTTTTCCCTTTCTTCTCCCCTTCGGCCGCTCATGAGGCGTGATATGCACCGGTGGGGTCCCTAAGCCACTATAAGCTCGACGCCAGTACCTACACCGCCGCCAAAGAGTCGTTGCACTCTCAGCGCGAGAAAATCAGCGAGATGAAATAAAAGAGGGCCTCCGAAGAGATCAGCAGGGATTTGCGAGAGATAGATGAGAGTCAGGGCGAGGGACTCGAAAAGGGTGGAGGAAGGGGGTAAGAGTGAATGGATGAAGGAGATAGCTTCGATGGGATTATGACGGGATGTAGCAGAATGTAAATGCACTTGTCTGCTTTCTCATGGTCGCATTGTGAGAGGTTTGTACTCACTCTGAAAGAAGCTGCTGGCTTTTAGACAACAAGCGAGAGAAGAAATGGCAGCAGCTGAATCAGTCATCATGTTTTCCTCTGTTTCTTTCTGTCACCTTTAGGAGGAGAGGGCTCAGCTGAGACTGGGCTGAAGGAGACGTCCACCTGTGACATTTGCCAGTTTGGGGCAGAGTGCGATGTGGACGCAGAGGATGTTTGGTTAGTTTTCACACCCAAACACATCAACTGAATCCTTGTGTCTGCCATTTTTAGGACCAATGAGCTCATGCCATGATGAGGCATCTCTCTGTCAGTCGGTATTCCTCTTGCAGTATTGGTCAGAATTGAATCAAGCTTACATACAGTGATCACCTAATGGCGCTTTACCCAAATTGGTCTCAAGGTCAAGGTCACAGTTTTTGCAGGACGGGCCACCAGTGACAAGAAAACTTCACACATTACAATTACCATGGCACTGGGTGGCGAGTCAGATAAGCTACTACGTCAGATGTTCTAGCTTATCAAAGCTTTGTCACATGAATCATGTTATTTTCATCTCTTTTGAATTTTCATCAAAATATACCCCTTATGTTTGTTATTTGAAACATTTTAGCAAGTTTGAACACAAAGAATTCAAATAAGAGCCCTTCTTTATCCTGCAGACACTCAGTTCTGAACACCCACTGAGGTTTAGTGCATGGCTGACCATTTCATTTAACCTCAATTACTAGAGCAGGGCAGGGAGAGAAAGGAGATTTTCGCTTATTCTGGAAATCCAATTACTATCCTTACAGGACTTGGCAATGTCAGGCCAAAAATGACTTTGACTTACACAAGAAAAACTAGTTCAGTGATGAAATAACGTTTGTCATAGATTTAACCATTTACTGCAGATGAGATGGATACAAGTAATGTGTTTTTTGGCTCGCCCACACGCATTAGCAAGGAGACAGCACTAAAAACATCCTCAGGGGTACATAAAAACACGCGTGTTCAGAACCCAATTAGAAGGAGGCTCGACTGTTCTAGCAAAAGCATCAGTGCTTTGTGCAGCATGAATGAGGCTTAAATGAACCGACGTTACAGATTTGGTGTGGAACACCGTCAGCTGGTATCAGCAAAAAGGAAGGTAGTGCTTATAAGAAATCCCAGATGTACCGCTAGAAATTAGAAGTGCCCTGAGAGTATGACTCTATCAAACTGCTTGATGTAATGGAAAGATAATGTACCCGGGTGTGCAATAACCGTAATGCCAAGGAACAGCTTCATGATGCATTCTGAGCCTTGTTGCAAATACTGAACAGCTGGAGTCCACTCTTCTCGATGCCTCCCACTTCCACAAATGCACCTTAATATTCCACTAAAGCACATAAATTGATTTATTGGCAATTTCTTAATATCCAAAGGGAGAATCCATAAGGTCACAACAGCAGAGTGCACCGTCAATGGTTTGTGCACAGACGACCAAAAACATTAAAGGAAAAGGAGCCTTGAGCATATTTAGCACAAGCTGAAATAAAGACAATTATACTCTACATAATGCACGGGGGGAGGGGGGGAGACAATAGAAAAGAGAGGCAGCCAAAGTCAATAATGCATCTCGTTAAAAAAAGCAGTTGACATAAACAGACATATGAATATTTCAGGGTCCTTTCTTGTAAAAACAGAAAGTACAAGTACCCTTTAATCTTTCAAAAGCCCCAGAGGTGTTTTGATAAGACTGTTTCTGGTGAATAATCAGAAAGGTAATTGCAACCCAACAGCAGGTAATTTTCATCAAACAGCACCCAACAACTGGCATACTATAAGATCATTTTGATTAAAATGACAGGTTATTCCAATCAGGAGGCAGCTGAGTTTAATCAAACAAACCGTCAGCTGATGAAACAATGAGTGCAGAGGGATGAAAGTAATCAAAGACCAGGTGAGGCTAAAGTAATGTGATGTGTAATGTATTTGTCTTATTTTCACACAGGCAATACATATATAAATAATTAAGGAATGATGTTCCTCTGTACATTGTTTGCTGCTACTTAAAGTGCTGCAATGCTTACAGAGATACGGGACTTGAAGTGGGCTGATAATCAGAATGAAGTGGCATCTTGTTGTCACTTGATTATTCGGTTTGATGTTTATTTCTTGTTAATTAGTGCTTGCTAATTAGTGAGGTTAAGTGGTGCTGAACTGAAGATTTTGTTATATATGGACAGGCCCACGTTAACTATTTCCTCCTGTTTCCAGTTTTAATCAAGTGCTAAACACCAGGGCTAAAAAATGACGCCAAAGTTTCTAAAATCGCACTTCCTTGAATAACCACTTAAAGCTGGAAGAAGCTCATACCTCCTCCCATATTAAAATACATTATAGAAGAGAGAAACACACATACAAGTTGAACATAACAGACGAACATCAACTAAAGACAGTTTTGTGTTAGGTGTATATTCGACCGAGCATATTTTCCCATCTTAATGAATACTAGTACTCTGTACCAGATTATGTTGTGATGGGTCTCTCCTTTTCCTCGCGGCGATACAATACGGTCTGTGCTTGGGTAGTGGCCATCAGTACTTTTCACAATGCACTGAGTGAGTGCACTGGACTCGCTCACCCA
>JAMQGT020004397.1:0-62856 GCA_024447675.2 Pterophyllum scalare
GAACTAGAATTACTGCACAACATCATTAGCAAACATGAGACTGCCCATCCAGATGCTGTGTTTGTTGTTGCCGGGGATTTTAACAATTGCAGCCTCAGGACTGTTCTCCCTAAGTTCCATCAACATGTGAGTTTTTCGACAAGGAATAACAACATTCTGGATCACGTGTACAACAATGTGAGGGATCCATACAAGGCTGTGCCCTGCCCACATTTTGGACAGTCTGACTATATTTCTGTGTTCCTCTATCCAAAAGGCACAAAAAGGCCAGATATGACCTACGTAGATCCATCAGGGAAGCCAAGAGGCAATACAGACTGAAGCTGGAGGGATATTACAACCACTCTGATTCCCGACACATGTGGCAGGGCTTGCAACACATCACTGACTTTCAGCAGAAGAACAGCAGGGTCACAGCCAGTCACAATGCCCTACCGGATGATTTGAAAGAGTTCTATGCTCACTTTGACACCCTCAACTCCAGCCAGCGTAGAGAGATTCTACTACCGGAGGCAGCACGGAGCTCTTCCCTCACTGTAACATTGACTGAGGTGTACAAGGCCCTGAGGAGGACAACCCCCGAAAAGCACCTGGCCCCGACAACATCCCTGGCCATGCTCTGAGGGTTGGCTGAGGTTTTTACAGATATTTTTAATTCGTCCCTCTCCCAATCTTCTGTGCCTACATGCTTCAAGTCCACCACTATAGTGCCCCTCCCCAAGAAAACCAACACAACCTGTTTGAATGACTATCGTCCCATTGCACTCACTTCACTTATAATGAAGGCATCCATTCCCGGACACAATAGATCCCCTGCAATTTGCATATCGTCAGAACCGTTCAACTGACGATGCTATTAATGCAGCCATCTATACAGCCCTCTCACACCTCAAAAATAAGGACACTTATGTTAGAATGCTGTTTATAGACTACAGTTCAGCATTCAACACTGTCTTCCCAACCAGGCTGGTTGAAAAGCTCTTGACCCTTGGACTAACACCCTCCCTCTGCTGCTGGGTCGTGGACTTCCTTACAGACCGACCTCAGACAGGCAGAGTTGGTACCAGGACATCAGAAACAAAGACAGTGAGCACTGGGACCCCACAATGCTGTGTGCTCAGTCCCCTCCTGTACACCCTCTTCACATACGACTGCATCCCCTCCCAAAGCAACACCTCCATCATCAAGTTTGCTGATGACACCACTGTCATTGGGCTGATTACTGGGGGAGAGGAAGCAGCTTACAGGGAAGAGGTGGCCCAGCTGGTGTCCTGGTGCCAGGAAAATAATCTCTCCTTAAATACAGAGAAGACTTAGGAGATGATTATTGGCCTGAGGAAGAGGAGAGACCAGCATGCTCCATTATCCATTAAGGAGACTCAGGTGGAGAGGGTGAAGACCTTCAAATTCCTCAGCACTCACATCAGTGAAGATCTCACCTGGACCTACAACACAGTGCAGATTGTCAAGAAGGCTCAACAGAGAGTCTTCTTCTCAAGGAAGCTGAGGAAATTTGGATTATCCCCCAAGCTCTTCAGCAACTTTTACAGATGCACAGTGGAGAGCATCCTGACAAACTCCATCACAGTGTGGTATGGAGAACTGCACTAATCAGGACAGGAAGGCTCTCCAGCGTGTCATCAAAACAACACGATTTCTCTCATACAGGTATGTACATTGTTGATTCACCATCAGCACTTTAAAAGTAATTATGCATCATCCATCCATTTTCTTCCACTTATCCAGGACGAAGCAGCCAAAGCAGAGAAACTCAGATCTCCCTCTATGCAGCCACCTCCTCCTGTTTATTCAGGGAAACACTGAGAAGTTCCCAGGCCAGATGAGAACTATAACCTCTCCAGCGCGTCCTGAGTCTAATCCAGGGCATCCTTCCAGTAGGACATGCCTGGAACAATTCATCCAGGAGGCACCCAGGAGTCATCCTAGTCAGATGTCTTAACCACCTCAACCGGCTTCTTTTGTTGTGGAAGAAAAGCGGCTCTATATTCTGAGCCCCCCTCTAAGGTAGAGGCCAGCCACCCTTCAGAGGAAGCTCATTTTCACCACTTGTATCTGCAATATTGATCTTACTTGATCTCTCTGGAAACTGGTTCCAGAGCCCAGGTCGTGGGTTGAGTTGAGCCCTACTGTATCTAGCTGGTACCTCAACCTCACACCTCAGCCCTCACCCGCAGACAACACATACATTGCACCTGATCCCTGCGACATCTGCCTTGGGTGGTGGACCTGTAGCAGGGCTGGGCCTGTGCCTCCTTTTCGGGATGCGCCCAGCTGGGCCCCACAGGCTAAGGCCCACCAACCAGGCGCTCTCCCTCGAGCACACTCCCCAGACTTGGCTCCAGGTTGGGGCCCTGGTAAACCTATCCCAGGCAGGGTAAACTGTACCCTTGATCATTCTGTCATAGGGAACGATGGAGGAAAAACAAACCCTTAGAATAAAATTAATGAAGTCTTATGATTATGGTGCAGCATCAGCTGATGTTCAGTTAATCACTTACCAGGACAATAAAAACATCTTTTCTCTGAAGAGATATTAAAATACTGCAATAAAAGCTTGGACACTCAGCAAAGTCACAGGAGAATAAGCAAACATGCTGCCTAATGTAAAAAAAATCACATGAAAGTAACTGTAATGAGTCAATTCCAAACTTCAGTGGCTTACACTTTTCCAAAAGCATCTGACTTGACAGGCTAGAGAGTTATAGTTTCCTGAAATTTAAACAGCATGTTGAGGATTTGGAAAGCTCTTTTAGCAATTTATTTTACCTTTGCAATGTGCTCCAGCCATCGCCCCAAAGCTATGAACACAAAGAGCATCGGTGGAGTGTCGAAAAAGGTGACGGGGCTCTGGCTGGCTCGCTCAGCCATGGCTACAATGAGGACCACACAGGAGTAGATGTAGGCAATGGAGGTGGCTAACACAATTAGCACATCCATGTTGGCCGTGCAGTGTTTTAATGAGCGGTATGCCTGAATGTAGAAGTATCGTCCTCCAAAGATCTGGACCGAGAAAGACACTTTGACCCACCTTTGCAGTACATTTAAATGCAAAAAATCCATTCATGTATGATTAAAGGGACAATTTACCCAGGTTGTGTTCCCTCACCTGCACAGGTGTACAGAGCACAAAGAAGAGCAGGTTGAGGATGGAGAGGCCTGGCAGTACGTTCTGTTCGGTGGGCATGGAGCCTCCATGTTCCTGGTGCAGGTTGTCCATAATCATCATGTAGATCATGAGGCCCATCACAGGCAGGCCAAAGACCAGGCTCAACAAAAGGAGCTCTTCCACCTTCAAATCGAGCAGACACATCCATTATAAACATACAAACACAGCTTTTGCACAGTCTTTTCTCAGGAAATAAGTAGCAGTAACTTAACTTTCTTCTAGCACAACAAGCAAGTCCCCACTGGGCAACTGTGTAAGGACTGACCTGAAAAACCAGGAATTGTGTGTTCAAGCCCCCAGTTGGTTGAATTTCAGCAGAATGTGTTAGGTTTATGACCCTGACTGCAGAAGCCGTCCTCTGCTAGGGAAATCTTTGAGATATCCTGTAGCTGCTATTCTTAGAAAGAGACCAAAGACAGCCCCACTGTGTCCTTCCTAAAGTTTATGAAAAATGACATAACTGGTACAATCTTTCACAAACTTTAGGCTCCCATGGCCCATTTAGATACCTGAAAGTCTTCTGCTGCCTCCCCAAACAAGCCTATGACAGATTCTTTCTTCTAATGATTTTGATTTTGATCTTCTGATTCTTCATTAATATTTTTACTTCTGCAACTTGATAACCACTGCTCCATTTCACCTCTTTTCCACTAATGATTAGAGATTCATCAAGTTCAGGATCACAATATGCCAGCTTGAGATTGAAAAATAACTTTTTAGATGATTTATGGATGCATGAAGCTTTCTAAACATTACTGACAGAGGGGGGAAAATGATTTCTCCCAATGTACTACTGTTTGTACTAGTTGCAGACTCAACAGCATCCTGCTCAGGGGCTTGACACAAGCACCAGTGGCCTAATGGATAAGGCACTGGTCTCCTAAGTCAAGGGTTGCGGGTTTAAGTATCATATGGGATGACATTGAGTAGAAGGGATTTGCTGAAGTATTCTGGGCCTATGACCCTGATGTCAGTGGCTTTTAGATACTTGAGGCTCATGCAGCTGCAACAATAGCAATTAGATCCTTATGTATGCTTTTTTAATAGAAGCTGAAAGAGAGTTATTTATCAATTACAGAGATATATGCAATGTATCCTTGAAGATTTACTAGCACAGGTGCATGTGACTGCGCAAATGCTCAACAAGACAACTCTTTCTTCTCATTCACCTTTATTTACTTGTTTATACTTCACTCTGTATTTAATCATTATTATTAATCTCTGCCTCTCTTCCACAGCATGTCTTTTATCCTGTCTCTCTCCCCTCAGCCCCAACCGGTCGCAGCAGATGGCTGCCCGTCCCTGAGCCTGGTTCTGCTGGAGGTTTCTTCCTGTTAAAAGGGAGTTTTTCCTTCCCACCGTCGCCAAGTGCTTGCTCATAGGCGGTCGTTTTGACTGTTTGGTTTTCTCTGTTATTGTAGGGTCTTTACCCACAATACAAAGCACCTTGAGGCAACTGTTTGTTGTGATTTGGCGCTATATAAATAAAATTGAATTGACATTTATAAGTCTGCCACTGTCCTGACACCTCCCTAATTCAATGTAGGTGTGAAGTCAGAGCTTTTGAGTTATTATCTCAGATTTTTGAGTTAGTATCTCAAAATTTCAACATAATGCCTCAAATTTCAAGATATTATTTCAAAAAAATTTCCTTACTGACTAACTGAGATACCTAACTCAAAATTTTGAGTTATTCAGTTGAACTCTTGAGATATAATCCATTAATTTGAACAGCAAAAAAATACATGTGAAATCAGCACAATTAACAGACAGCAAACAAAGTGTTTCCAGCAGTGAAAACAGTTCTGAAGCAGACTATGTCTTGTAGTTGTGCTACATGTGAGAAGATCATTCTGCTGACATTGGCGTTTATGTGCAAAAACAGCACAGGTAGAAAGCAACAGATATTTCCTCCATTCTGCTGTTAGCCAAAATGTGCAAACTATACATTGAACAACATCCAGCCTGTTAGGGCCTCGCATATGCAGCCTCAATGGCTTAATGTGTAAAGCACTGGCCTCCTAAGCCAGGGAGTGTGGGTTTTAGTCCCATCAGAAGTGATTTGCAGCAGAGTGGTGTAGTGGAAGCATGCTGGGCCCATAACCCAGGGGTCGATGGCTTAAAACCATCATCTGTGAGGTCTTTTAGATGTTTAAAACTCCTGCAGATGTCATTAATGTATTGGGAGCAAAAACAGTCAATTAAGAAGAATTGAAAATTGAGAAATTACTTAGTTGACAGCACTCTTTCCCAGGAGTGAAAGCAAGTTAGGTAGCCCCATGTGCAGCCCCATTGGTCTAATGAGGGATCGTGGGTCAGAGTCTGACCTGGTGTTTTGTCCAGCAGAGTGACACAGCATAAAAAGTTAGCATCCTTTTAGAATGAAAACTGTAAACCAGATACTTGCTGTCGAATATCTTCTTTATGATCGAGATTGTTCTTGAAGCTCGCCTTCTCCAGACTGGCCTCAAATCCAAGGCTCTGAAATGAAGAGCAACACCAAAGTTTAATATCGCATATGTAAATAAATGGAGGTTTAAGATTGCCTTTAAAAATCATGCCATAAACACCTGGATGATCCTGATAATATCTCGAGCTCCGAGCACCTCTGGGTCAAACTGGATCTGAGCTATTTTGGTTGCCAGTGTGACCGAGGCCATGAGGATCCCTCTGGTTGAGCTGAGCTTGGACTCGATGTTGTGGACACATGATGCGCACGACATGCCGGTTATCTGCATGTGAAATACATATAATAACATGTTTTGCTGAATATGCATAAAAACTCTGTATCATGTAATATCCAGCAGACTTACAGTGAGATCCAGTTTTCCATGCGTTACTGTGTCATCCTCAATCAGTTTGGCACCAAAGCCCAAGTGTTTAATGAGCTCCGCCACAGCAACGGCATCCAGGACATTTGAATCATACTTCACCTCAGCCTTACCGGCCATTAGTGACACCAACACTGAGAGGACTCCTGGTTAACAAGCACAATACACTTTATCAATGACCTTCATCTCAGTGCAAATGCCACATCCCTGTAGGTCACTCACCCCTGTGTTTGAGCAAGTTTCTCTCAATGTTGGCCACACAGGAGGCACAGGTCATCCCCGTAACACAGATGAAGCATTTTTGTACTCTCATCTCATGAGAGCTGGGGTGAGAGCTTGCAGAAGGTGCCTGTGATCCCGTGCCATTGCTGACTCGAGGCCTGCTGGCCAACACGTCAGAAGGTCCAAAGCTTACAGGCTGTGACTTTTCACGACTCTGAACGCTCTTTATAGGTTCTGAAAAGAGAAAAACAGAGATTTGTAAAAAAATAAATTGTAGCTCTACAGATTTATAAGACTTAACTAAGAATATTTACTCACATAGACCTTATTTAGCTCTGTACTTTTCACAAAATGTTCATCTTTTTGTGTGCTGTTGCCAAAACTGTGTTATATAGAATTATTCTCCCCAAAGGAATGAACAAACTTTGACGAGATGATCATGATGCCTAATGGGCTTAAAGATCATAAGGGCCTTTGTGGCTGGGGTCTTTCATAAAGTCAAGAAGTACAGTAGTAGTTCATGACTTACATGGTATAAAAGTAAAACAATGTGGTGTGGATCTAATGGTCTGTTGATTAGAACCACCTCTTCTAGCTCTTCCAGGGGGAAATCAAGGAATTTTTAAGCTACCCAAGAGACTGTGGCGCCCAGTGTGGGGCAGTGGTGGAAAGGACCATCAGGTCTAACAGGTTGTTCTAGCCCATAAAAGTGTCAGATCCCCTGGGTCTATTTCCTGGCCACTAAAGTAGAAACCTAGCAATTCAGCAAGTGTGCAGATCACTAAGGGTAGAGCTTGTGTGGTTGGTGACTGTGCCTGACTAGTGGGGCTACTTGGTTGGGTGCATTACTACAGGAAGCAGGGATGTGGGCAGTTAGAGCTAGGCCTGTCTCATCACCAGTGACTTAAATACATTTCTCATGATTCTTATTAGGGTAACACCCTTTGGGAACACAGACTCGGACCCTTTAGCCAGCCCAGGCTTGCTGTACAAGGGTAGGTGGAATCTAACACGTATCCAAAAAACCTCACCTAGGAGGCATCTTTTTTGATATGGAGGAGCAGTGGCTCAGATATGAGCTCCTCCTAAGTGACCCTAATTCTAAAGTGGTGAGTATACTCTCCTGACAAGGCCAGTAGTCTGCTTGGGTTCAAGAGGCACAAATACTATCATCCAGTGGTGAGCAAGGGGTTCTGAGCAAATGTTCATGTATCTGCCAATTTTCTGTGACTGCACAAACTTGTCAGCAGAGATGTAACTTCACAATGCACCAGCTACACATGCTCCCTTTCCAGGTAACAAGTTCAAACAGGTGCAATTAATACAGGTAATTAGTGCAGAATAGGAAGGCTTTGTAAAGAAAAATTAACAGGTCTGTGAGAGCCAGAATTCTTGCTGGTTGGTAGGTGATCAAATACTTATTTCATGCGATAAAATGCAAATTATTTAAAAATCATACAATGTGATTTTCTGGATTTTTTTTTTTTTTTTAGATTCTGTGTCTCACACCTAAAGTGTACCTATGATAAAAAAAAATTACAGACCTCTCCATTATTTGTAGGTGGGAAAACTTGCAAAATTGGCAGTGTATCAAATACTTATTTTCCCCCACTCTATGTAGCTAGAGCTGCCCACTATTTCCACTTCCTCAATCATAAGTAGGGGGCTAATGATCTTAGTTCCAGTCAACCATCATCTCTTTTGTTTTGCTGATATTCCGGAGGAGTTTATTTCAGACGGACCACACCGCCGAGCTCCTCACCAGCTCCCTACACTCCAACTCCTGCCCACCCCTAATACACCCAACCACTGCAGCGCCATCACAGAACTACAGCAGGTGGCATGATTCACTGTTATACAGGAAATCTGAGGCGCACAAAGTAAATGGGAAAGACTTGTGATTATGATTTGTTTCGACTTTGGTGACGGGCTCAAATTAGCTCATTACAGATTTAATCAGTTATTTCTCACAGGTACAGTTTACGTTGTGCAGTGGGCCTCTTCTGGGAGGCAACCTTAAAGAGGCTCTAAAAAGCTCCTGAATAAAACACATTTTTTTCACTTCAAGTCCACAATCTCCCCACTCGCCCTATGCTAACTATACAGATAATGCAGAAAAAATGAACCAAGAATTTCCTTAGTTTGAGAACTTGGCATAGACTTTTTAACAGCTCACTGGCACTGACACCACATGATATATAACCATATGATATACAACTTCTATGCTAATAAGAGGCCAACAGTTGCACAAAACCTGACACTGACAGCTGAGCTAGATAAAGAATCTGCCCATAATCTGCCTGAGCTAATTCCTCATCTTGGCAGGCTGTTTCTGCCATTAAAGCCCAGGTCAGGGTGAGGGCTCTCTGAGTTTCACTGAAGAGCGTGCTTGTCTGGTTCCCAGAGTAACCGCTGAGTTTCTGCTTTGCCCATACTGTAAACAACATACCTTTTAAGCGCACGGCATACATTTCCTGAATGAAAGCAAACCCCCCCTTCGAGGGAATCTAACAATGGGAGCTTTTCTACCTCGGGTGGAAAAACCAGTTCAGAAGTACTTAAGCTTCCAACCCACTCCTCACCTGACAAAAAAAAGCAGATGAAGAGATGAGGTACCGCTGAGGGACAAGAGCTGCTTTTCATTCATCTATTAATGACAAAATGGGTCAAAAATTCACTGAGGATTTGTGCAGAATCGTCACGAATGCTTCACGAGTTCTCTCCTCCTTATTACTAATATGTCCGTACTCATGTGTCAGGCCAGTCACTGTTTGCTGTCAAGTAAATGCATTGGTTATATCTGTGTAGGACATGTTTTAAAGGGCAGATTGTGCCTGTCGTAAGAAATATTATTGATTTTATATCCCTTAATGTGTTGACTCGTCATCTGAATTGCATGACTCTGGTAGAACTGCATATGGAGCCTAAATGACCACAAAGAGACATAACAGGCAAAAAGGGCTCAAAAAGCTGTAGAAGACATTAAAGGGCAGCTATGATATGCAAAATGATCTCAAGCCATTGTAAAAGACCTCTAACTGACACCCCCTCTGCCCGACTGAAGATTCAAAGCAGTTCCAGAAAAATTTACCAGTGCAGCTCTCAGATGCTTCAGACTGGGTCAGCTGACGCATGGCTGAAGTGGCCCTTTCGTGTAATGAACAAGCTGTCTGACTTTGGATCAGAAGATTAAGGACTGGAGGGCCTTCCTGGTTGTACAGGGACTTTTAGCCTACAGTTAGAATAACTGCAATGATGTGCCCACATTTTGGAGATAATTTATCTCAATTTCAGGAGCGGGACCACACTTCACTACACCTACACTCCCCTTCTGGTTCTTCGACCATATACGCCTTCCTGCACCACAGGCAGTTTGTTCTCATTTTTGTGCCCCTACCCTCCTTCCCCCTTTGCTCATTTCTCACACCCCTAATTAGTACACGAGGATCTGCCTGGCCAGGGAGCTGCCCCCAGTCCTCCCCAAGGCCTTCCCCAAACGACAGCCTCCCATTTCTCAGTGTGCACAGGAATCGACCTTCTGGGCTTCAATTAAATATGATGTTTGACACATCAGCATCATAAACAGTTTTATTGTACCCAACTTATGCTTAATTTTATGACACAGTGCTCGTAACTCCTTGTTTGTATATCCCTACCTGTTTGCCAAGCCTCTTTTGACATTTAAAGTAAAATCTAAGATATATGTAGGTCTGCAGAGGATACACCTGTGCACCCTCGATTACAGCTCCTCCTGCAGCCTCCTCTGTCCTCCCTTCTCTAGCAGCATTTTAGGAATTGAGACACTGGAGTGTTCATTGGAGTGTGAATGTGTGTGAATGTTAGACAGAAAGCACGTAGTTGTACAAAGAAGTGCTGATATGAATGGACGCATATGGGTGAACGAGGCATGTTGTATAAAGTGCTCTGACTGCTTGAGTAGAGTAGAAAAGCTCTATAAAAGAACCAGTCCATTTACCATTTAGTTGGTACACCAAATAAGTCGTAAAATAAAGTAAAAATCCCTGCACCAAGAAAACATTTCTTTTTGTTCCCTACCTTCAAGTGAAGCGTCAAAGCCCATGTCTTCAATAGCTGCCTTGAGCTGCTCTGGTTCCGTCAAACTGGGGTCAAAGGTTAATGTTGCTTTTTCCTCCTCCAGGGACACCACTATGAACTGCACTCCAGTCATCTGAGAGATCCTCCCTTCTATTGTCTGCACACAAGAGCTGCAAGTCATCCCTCCAATCCAGACGGTTACAGTCTGGGTGGAGACGACCAGCTCCTTCTTCTTCCAGAAGCTTAAATCTCCTCCTGATGGGTTCTCAGGTACTAAAGCAGCATCAAAGCCCATGTCCTCAATTTTGTCTCTTAGCTCTTGTTGTGTGATTAGAAGAGGCTGAAAAACAACCACTGCTGCTTTCTCCTCAAGAGACACCTGAATATGTGAAACCCCTTTTAGCTCCCCGATCTGTCCCTCAATGGACTGAACACAGGATTGGCAATGCATGCCATCCACCCTGATCTGCACTGTAGACTCCGCACTATATCCTGAGGCCTGGAGCTCCAGGGCGATCTCTTTGGTTGTAGTAGCTGAAGCATCATAGTCCACCTTGGCCAAACCTTTGGGTACAGACCACGTGACAGCAAGAACTCCATTCAGGCTGCAGATTCTGGTTTGGATGACGTGGACCTCATGCTCAGAGGTGAGCCCCTGGAGTTTAAAAGTGGCTGTTGAGGCAGTTTTGGGTGGAGGGTAGAGCTCGCTTTGGCTCCCATGCTCGTAGGCTAAGTTGTCAAAGCCTTTCTTTTCAATGTTAGGGTCACAATCCTGGAAAGGTGACAGCAGAGTACATCAATTCAGCATTTTTTTTTTCTTTAGGGATAAAAATGACTGTGATATTCACCTTAGAATTAAAACTTCTTATAACATCTGTTGAGAAGAAAGCTCATGTTTACAGAATCTCATCATGCTGAGGGGTTTGAGAATAAGATCCCGAAAACAATAGTACAAGATCATTTTTGCTGAGTTTCTTCTATTTACGTATGTATCAGAACATTATAACAACTCTGACCATAATTATGAAAATTACACACAACCCTACATATCCCACACATCCCTACACACTTTTACATATGACTAAAAAGTGCATGGCAGACTGTCCTACAACTAAATTCATGCAATTAGAAAAACCCAGTATGACTCTGCTTTAAAACATGGAACTGAGGACAAACCGCATGAACTGTACATAAAGTCTTGGCTATCCATCAGGCGAGTGGAGCTGCACACTGGGGAAGCACACTGGGCCACCTGACACCTAACAATAACCTTAGTTGGAAGTTATGGATGGCAAAAAAATGTTTATTTATTTATTTATTACAGTGGCAGAAAGAAGCTGCCAGATGAGGTCAGTAGAACGATCTTTCTCAACGTAGCACACAACAGGAAGTAGTCCGTTTCAGACCCATTCTCAATGGCCAGTAAAAATTGTTTCCAGTGTAGTTTTTCTTTTATTCTCACATGCATGAAAATCACTTTTCACACTAACGCTGAGCGAGTGAGGTAGCAGGACAAAAACCTATAAGTGTCAGATCCGACCTACTGAGCACATCTGCCAGTAAAATGTCATGGATATGGTGCACATGCATGTGAAAAACATTGTTCACCTTCCCTTAAAATTTCCATAAAGGGCATATTGTTTTTCCTTGTGTTCCAGATATCTGCAAGTCCCAGCAGAGGATGGCTTTGATCAATCAACCTCTGCGTTATTGACCCAGCACTCGTCTGCTGCGCCACTCTGCTGGAAACCAGCCAAGTCGGGAAATATCATTTGTTTCCTAACCATACAAAACTGTTTTTACAGATGAACTCCAGACAATGTTAGGAGAATCTGATGGGAATGTTGTCGGAAGTTTTTCTCTCTCAGGATTAAGACTTTCTCAGATAAAGTGTAACCGTCAAACATTTATTGATCTGCATTACTCGTTTGGGGTGTTGGCCATGCTACATTTAGGTTCAATCCCGTTTTTGTTTGCTTTTTAATGCTGCACATGTTGCTGTTGTATCAGCAGCTCAAGAACAAAGACTAAACAGACCTCAAGCACACTTTTAATTTCCTGTTCTATGTGTAAGCATGCCGACCCTGTTTACTCTAGTCGCTCATGTCCTCAGCTGAGGAAGACATAAATCCTTGCTTTAGCTTCACGGTTCCTCTAGCCAGCCACTGTTTAACCCCTCGGCAAGCCCCAATATGACCCCACTCAGCTAACACCTTCCCCCCCCAAAAAACTTTTTATTTGTCTCTGTTTGACTGAAAGTCTTTGCCCATGCGCTGTTGTTCTTACTATTTTCAGGAGGTAGCAGGAGACTGGGAAAGCCTGTCTGATCTTAATATTGTAGCAGTGAAAACCACAATCACTGCTTTAATTTGTAGTCCTATTATTAGTCGTGTTGTGCACACAGGCCAGGACACGGTGAGACAAAGTGTCAAGATTATAAGAGTTCAAACACTTTGCAAATGTAAATACATGACCTGGAGTTTAATCCCACTGAATCAGCATAGCTGGGAACCACTCCAGAACTGTATACATACGACAAAAAAGATGCCAGTGTCTTATCTGATGTGAGCACTGATCCCAGTCTATTTAAGCTCAGAGTAAAGCTCACTGCCTGTTTAATATATGGAGTATTTAACAGACTGGATTTACATATTGTCGTTCCTTTTTTTTTACATGTTACATAACTACTCTCTGTACATACTTCTCTCATAAGCAGATGATCTACATTCTAGTGGTACTGCAGCTAAATGCAGCATGCACACACTGAAGACTGTCTGATTAACATTATAAACACCATTAACCTTGATTCTGTGCGGTTTAACTGAGACGTTACTAAACAATAAACAGAAGAAAGTACACTCAAGCAGAAATAAGCAGCTGCATGGAGCTGTTTAACTGTAATGTTTGTCAAATGAGTCTTTTTTTTTTTTATCAACAGCATATCTTATTAAATGAAAATAAATCCCTACTTGAGTTAACTTCTTGGGAAGATTGTATTTACCTTTGTTTGCGATAACTAATACCCCCAAATTGTTTCAACTTATTATTGTTATACAATATAGGACCAAATTCTAAAAAAAAAACAATTTGCAGTCCTACAGCAATCTGTTGCCTACCTGCATCTTCAGCACCTGCAGTCACGCTGTAACGGCACGTAATGTAAATATGTTCTTTCAGGTGTCGCGCTCTTATAGCAGGTGAGAAAAAAAAACTGCAGGCGCTTCGACTGGGTTGTCATCGCACCAATCAAATCTGGCTCGTGTCAACGATGGGCTTGGGGTTTAGGAGTTATGTACAGGGGCGAGTACAGGTTTGTTAGTACAGCAAACAAAAATGCAGTTTTAGTCAAGAGTGATTCAAACAATCCAGTTATTAACAAGGACACAATGCGGGCATTACTCTCGTGTTTATTGCCTTAATTAAAACGTCAGTTTGAACTTTACAAAGTCCACGTCCTCCAAATATAACACAATAGTCATGTATGACCATATGGGGTTTAATAAAGGGCCAGTTTTAACAATTAAGCCTCATCACTCTCTGCCTAAGAGGATCTAAGTTTGAGTTTATGTACAGTTTTGTTGGTTTAATTACTTCTTCAATTTTCCAACCAACAGTTGACTTTTTTATACAGATTTATAAAACAATGCTTAAAAAAAAGTTTACTGGACAACATGACCTTTGAAACAACCTCTGTGAAGAAACTATGAAAAAAAAACATGCTTCGACTTGCAGGTTTACGTTACAGATATCTGGCTTTAGTCCAGGACTTAGAAAATATGTGCACCGTTACTCTGTACATTCACCTTCGGTGGAGTGATTCATTTTCTCATCGCTGCCACGTGCCTCAACAAAGCCTGGCACATGTGGCAGGATCCTGGATGTACTCATTCACACTGTTTCTTTTTACAGGATTTAACCCTCTAAAGTGAAGTTGCAGTTGTTGTCTGATGGGTTTCTGTACTCGGGGCTTTCACAGAGGTGCTTCAGGGCATTGACCAAGAGAGCCGCAGAGGACAGAATAAAACCTCCACCAGGAGGTTTATCGCATACCTCAGGAGCTTTCATAGACCTGTAGAGCTATTCTAAGCTGTGCTGAATGACACTGCACCACCCAAGTGCAATTGGGTGCAAGCAAGTCAGATCTTTAAGTCATGTAGTTGGCTACATGACTTAAAGATCTGACTTGGATAAAAATCTGGTTCCAGGAAAGGCTTTTCACCCAGATGTGTTAATACAAACTCAAATGTATGTTGTACAATTCATTTTCCTTAATCTTGCCTTAACTCTCTGCTGCGGGAAGGCGGCTGGACGCCTCCTTTAAGTTCGCTGCATCAGCAGAACTCATGACATGAAGAATTAAGGCAGTTCTGAAGGCAAAGGGGGGGATCCAATTAGGAACTGTTTTTGCTTACAGTCCAGCAATAAAGACCATAAGGCAGCTGTCTAAAAGTCCTAGCAGAAGATGGATTCAAGGCGTCAGACTCTGGGTTAGGGGCTCAGCACTCTTCATCTGCACCACTCTGCTTGAATTTACCCCAAATGGGATTCGAGGCCACTTCAGCTGCACCCTGGGCCACCTGACGTGCTGGATATGGTTCAGTTTACAGCTGGTATGTGAGCAGTAGCACTGTGGAGAAAATATCTGTTGTTATATAACTGTGCTGCTTTTTTCATGGAAACTTGTTTCGGCCTCTAAAAGACTTTCTTTTAGCCAACCATAAATCGAAATTTTGTCAGTTATCTCAGTTCAAGGTTGTTTTCTCAAAAGCTTAAATTAGTAAGTAAAAAAAAATTTGATATACCTAACTTCAAATTTTGACTTATGGATGACAAAAATGTCGCTTGCCTTTCTACTAAAGTCACCCCATGCCACCTGAATTACTTATGTCTCTGTAATTAATAATTATGCTAGCTTTCAGCTTCCTTAAAAACACAGTTTTTGCTACTATCACAACTACATGAGATTCCAACAAGTCCTAGCAGGAGAAGGTTTCAACCAACAGTTTTCTGGGCTGCTGGCCCAACACAACTCTACTCCATCACACTTCTAGAAAGCACCCTGGAAGGGACTCAAACCCATGATCCGCAGCTTAAGAGGTCAGTCTCTTATCCATTCGGCCACTTCGGTTGCACACATTCATATCTAATATGATGGAAATGGTTTAGTGTACAGTGGCAAATGGCTCCATTCTTTTCAAACTGTGCAAACCTTTGTTTAACAATGAACTGAAGGACAACATCCTTTCTCACAGCAGACCCATTCTCGCTACTGCCATGCGCAATGTGAACTTTTGGTTTTGCACAGTTACCCATGCCATTCTCATAGGGCTGCAATTAAACTCACTATTATCACTTCTCTTCTAGAGGAAAAAAAAATCCTCCCCACTGAAATGGTGAACAATAGCAGAGTGGAAATATGTCTTTTCTAATTTTGTTTCAGTCAGATTGTTTGAGAGAGGAGTAGAAGAACTTATCTCCAGCCACTGTGAACAACCATCACAAGTGGCAGCTAGGGCACCAGCTATCAGCCACCTACAGTACAGTCTTGAGATTCCTTCCCTTCTTAACCCCGACTCACACCTTGACCCATGTGTCCATGTAGCTCACACAATGGCAGGATGGGTCAACAACTCTCAGGACCACTTCCAGGGTTAAATACCCCGTGCTCCCCATCAGCTTTCAGAACCGAAGAAGCCACATGAGAAGTAAAACATCTTCACGAACCAAAAATGAAGCCCAGTTGCCTTCACTTCAAACTCCTAAGATTACAGTTCGTAGTGAAGTGATCTGTGAAAAGAAAGATTAATGAGAAAAAGGCTGACAGAAGTTGGTTTCAAGCCAGCAGTCAAGAGATGTGTTTTTGGTTCCATTCCAATAATTTCTAAAAGACCTAGCAGAGGATGGTTTTGATCCATTGACCTCTGAGTTACGGGCCCAGCACGCTTGCGCTGCACCACTCTGCTAGAAATCACCACCCCAGATGGGACTTGAACCCACAATCCCTGGCTTAGGAGGCCAGTGCCTTATCCATTAGGCCACTGAGGCTGCTTACTGAGACTACACACTGGGCCAACTAACTGCTGTATACTGTTCAGTGTACAGCTGGCACATGGTACATAGAGATAGAACAATAGAGAAAATATCCATTGTGCTCTGAGCTCCACTTTGTTTGGGGTTGTTTGTGTTGCCTGTGGTGAAACCAGATGAGGACCAAAGAGTAACTAAGATTTGGATCACTGGATCTACTTATATCAAACAAGGTTGAGGTATGAGAAGTGCTAAGAGAATTATGGGCTTAATTCCAAAGTTGAGTGGTTTGGGAAAGGGAGGGATTACCATAACACTCAGAGAAAGATCCAGGACCACTGGGTTACGATCATCCCAGAGACATGGTTTAACTTGCCAATCCCGCAGGAGGCTATCGAGCTAACAGGCCGCACCACACGCTGAGCTGACAGGTCCAAAGATTCCAGTAAGAGCAGAAGACAAGCGCTTTGTGTTCGCAGAATTGACAACTGCTGCACAAACTCTGTAACCACTGACACCCACAGTTGTGCAGACCTGGAGTATGTAACAGTTACATGTCATTCCTTTCATCTGCCCACAGAGAATACACTGTAATCATAATCACTGCTGCATATATACCTACTGATATACACTGCAGATGTCTTAGATGCTGTTAAGAAACAACAAAGTGCCAACCTGAATGGAATGTGACTTTAACCAAGCAAGCCTAAAGACTGCCCTGTCAAAGTTCCACCAGCTTCTGGAATTCTTCAGAAGGAGGAGATCCCCTGAGGACACTATGCATCGTCTCATTAGGAGCATGCCCCGATGTTTCTGCCTCCGTTCCAACAAGAACATTTATCTAGCAGGCCTGGCAGAGGATGCTTTAACCAGCGTGTAGCAGATATTGATCTGGTCAGTTCAGTAACAGAGGGGGTTGTTAATCAGTTTCAGCTGCTTTGGTGTTGATGAAATTAACAGCAGGCACACTAGAGGGCAACCCCCAAATCAGGGATGGTTTTACATGTGGAGGCCACTGACATTTTTCCCCTCCTCATCTTTTCTGACTGTTTTTCACTAGTTTTGTGTTTGCCCAGGGTCAGTGCCACTACTGGTAGCACGAGGTGGTATCTGGACCCTACAGAGGTTGCACAGGTCGGCCAGCTCCTCCAGGATGGCGCATCAATACGTGCCACACTGCCTGTGCTGTGTGTTTTGGTCCATCCGATGCTGCCAGGTTGCACCTCAGACTGTCCAGGAGCTCAGTGATGCCCTGGGAGGAGATCCCCTGAGGACACTATGCATCGTCTCATTAGGAGCATGCCCCGATGTTCTCAGGCGTGCACACAATCACATGGGAGCCTCTTCTTTCAGTACCATTTTGAGTTGCTGCAATTAAATTTTGGCAAAATGGGCTAGCCCGCTGCATCTTGATTTTCAGAGTGTCTTTGAATTCTGTAGGTTGATAATTTTGATTTCCATTAGAAGAAAGAAGTTGCATTCTTTCGTTCCAAACACATTACCGAGTCCTAATCAGTACAGATATCCAGCATGATTTCTTTTTTCCCACTGACTACTGTTTTGAGCAGTGTACAATTAACCGCACATCAGGTCAGATTATTACATTAAAATGTTTCCAAAAGGCACCAACAGCACAAACACACTGGAACAGTCCAGTTCAGTGACTCAGATTAGCCAGAGGAGTTATTAAAAAAACAAAACAGATCAGCCACTATGGAGCTGGTATGAACATTGAAACTATCCATAGAAGCCAAAACCTTCTTTTTTTTGCAGCGGGTTTTAAACATGTTTATTTGTCCTGTGAAGATGGGCGTTTTAACAAGGGAGCCTAGGGTGGCTACACGCTTTTGTCTCTGTAACACGGGCTTCACTTTTCAGCCCCTGAGGCTGTTCCCTGCTCCTACCTGCAAACTCTGTTCTCTTTTCAAATAGAAACCGGTTCATTTTGTTTATGCAAAATGTCTTCTTTCAGATTTCGGACCCATTAAGCTTTTATTAACAGCTTTGGACCAATATTTTAATAAATTTTTGCCAATCACCTATTTAAAGATAACAAAAGATGTCATATTTAAAGTTTGCTGCTGCACAGCTGTTCTTGTTTTTTTGTTTGTTTTGATTTTATCTAACCGGACAAAACTCTCCTCTCAGCCATCAGCTGGCAGATGTCCCGCAGCTGTCTGAAGGCCTACCTTTAAATGTGCCACACAGTCTCTCCTGTTGCAGCCCTCTGCGCGGACGCCACAGGTGCATCTGGGCTTAGAGGCACATTCAACCATGCAGATCTGCTCCCCGGAGCAGGGCTCGGACTCATACTCGGACGGGCTTTTGGGAGGCTTCGGCGAAAACATGTTGGAGCTGCTGCGGCGGCGTTTGGATTATCTCCTCCAGTCAAACTCGGAGGGCAAAAGTCCGCATCGGACAGGAGCGGTTACAGGAGATAAGAGGAGCGCACGCCGCAAAAACGTCATTTTCACGCACTCGCGTGTGGAGTCAAGAGGCGTTTGATCGGAGGTAATTCATCACGGCGAGGGGGGCAAAGTCTTAAATCACATGACTCCTGCGTGAGTGGGTTTGAAATGAAGACAAAGGCGCAAATTCAGCGTTTGAACTCTCAAAAGTCCCCACTGCGCTTTTTCTTGGTTACAGAAAAAGTGATATGTTTAGAAAATCGGGTTTTAGTCAAGTTTAAACGCCCTGTAAGAGGATTTAATTTAAAAAAAAAAAATCAAAATAAACTTCACTCGTGGGCAAAGTTACAGAATGTTTTTTTTTAATTTTCGCTCATTCATACATGTGTGTGTGTGTATATATATATATAAATGCACATATATATATGCACTCCAGTGTCAAAAGGGCACACTGTAAGTTCTGCAACAGTCTGTGGGTGGGTGTAGGGGACATCAAAGCAATCCAATAATTATTCTAATAATTAAGATAAAACGTGGCTCACTCAACAGAAAATCCTTTTATCATTTTTTATGCACTTAAATATCATATTTTTCCCCACACAATTCCTCTTGTGCTGTTAATTTCAGTGAATGAGACTGCATAGCAAACCAGAAGGCACACACAGGACACTAAGAGTCTTCAGGATTTTCCTCTTCCTGCTTGTGGCTTAAAATTGTTCGTGAAGCAAATCCGAGTTTTATTGGACACAAAACTGGAAATCTGGTTTCTCTTCAGAATAAAGCTGGCAGACAAAACAGGAAATGAAGACAAAAGGAGACCATTCCTTTCTGTCTATGGATTAAAAAAAAAAAGAGTTTTTAATCCACACATAAATGTTCAGACACTTTTCTTTTTTTCTATTTTTTTTTTTTTTTGCAGTGCAGATCTGTACAACAGCACGGGAGGCAGGGGGGTGGGAGCAACAGGAGAGCTCAGCGCTGTCGATCCCAGCGCCAGATGGAGGCGTCGTCGCACACCGCTATCAAAATGCTGCTGTCGCGGCTGAAGCTGGTCTGCCGGATGGCCGATGTGCATTTGGGGAGGGTGAGCGTGGTGCACCTGAAGAGGGGCAGAGACAGTTGGGAATGCTTAGAGACCACTCCAAACACACTTAAAGAAAACAGAGACTACTTGGTGAGTTTGAACAGCTCAAACTCCCAGAAAAAAAAAGCTGAGAAGCTGAAACCACAAATCAATTCATCATTTCATGTTCTCTGAAAGATCTGGGAAAACTAGACATGTGTGAATATGTGCTGTTTAAAATTACAGCCATTCATCACTGGTGCAACCGTCACCAAAGGGGGAAAAAAAAAAGCCACAATTGAATAAAAAGGAAGTGGAAAGATATTGTAGCAGCTTTTTGCTGGGCGCCAGTGCTTGGAGAACGGTGATAACGTGGCATAAAATCAAGAGTAAAGACAGCAGATACGAGCCTAACAAAATCAACATTTATCAGCTGTACCTGAGGCGCTCTGAGCCACACCAAAACGGCATCAACTGCATTTGTTACCATTATTTTGTCCACACGCTGAAAAGAGCACAAACCCCAAGTGTCGTTTCACGTCTGAGCGTCACTCCTGCACGGCTTGTGGCCGGGCGCGAGCGGCTTTGCCGTTCGCTCTGGCTCGGCCGATTCCTTTTCAAAACCACGCAGAGGGAAATTAAAACACCTTTTCTGATGAGCTTAAAAATAATAATGTGGTAATAAAGCCTGTAAATATTCCCAAACCGAGGGTAAAGCACCAGGTGCTGCGGCAGCTGACGCCCCTCACAGTGGTATTGATCCCAAACCCTTGAGAGAGTAATCAGTCAGTTTTGTGCTTGTCTGTTTATTTAAACTTTCTGAATGGACGGGAACGACAGACAAGGAAATCATGAGCCCCTCCGCAACAAACGTATAACAGGGCTAAACTATCGGTTCCTTTGTGCAATCAGGGTAGCATGTGACTGTTGTTAACAAGTGTTTCCCAGCTCCTCTTTAACTTACTTGGCTTTGTGCGGGTCTTCTACTTCGAGGTCCCACACGTAAAGCTTCCCCACTTGGTTCCCCAGCGCCAGCATCTGTGGATCAGCATCACAGGAGGTCAGAAAGAGCACTGGGACACTGCCAGTGACCACCAACTCCAGCTTGGACTGCAGCTGGCAGCAGTAGTCACTGTTCTGCCCTGCAGGTCCACCTGAACCAGGTCTCCACCTGCTGCTGCAGGTTTTGGTTTGAGCGACGCTCCGGCTCCACAACGACAGGATGACTACAGCGTCCAGCCAGAAACTCACAAGAGAAGATGCTAGTTAATACTAAGGAACGCCACAACAGCAACCTGGCCAGCCAGACGGTCAGGAAGACTGGAGGAACCAGGATCAACCGGTTAGCATCGACTGACCAAGTAAATCGATTGGAGATGTTGTTCTTTCCAATAGATGAAAAATAAAACCACATATTTGAGGGGAAACACTGGATTCCTGTTTGTGTTCTTTTATCAGTCCAAAGGAGAAACCCCCCCACCCCCAATCTGCTGACACACACACACACACACACAAAAAAAACAAAGAGGTAGCTCACCTTCTGCCAGAAGTCCATGGAGAAGCGCATGTACCAAATGTCACACTGACTGTAATCAAAGCGTCCCAGAATCGTCACATTTGACTCGTTCGGTTTAATGTGATCAATGTCGTCCTCCATCTTTCCGGGTTTCCAGCAGACGATGGCGTTTTCACAAGACTGCAATGACAACACAAATTCCGTTGTACATTTTATTGTGTAAAACTTTGAGAACTTAAAAGTTGTTACAGGAAAAAGTGGCATGTTTCCTGCAGACAGTGAGCTCCTGAGAGCTGAAGCACTGAAGGATTTCCTTTCACTTGCCTTGGAGAGAATAAGATCCCCGAGCCACCGCACGCAGTCCACATAGTTTCTATGAATGTCGCGAGTCGAGAAGTCGGGGAAGTGAATTTTCTGTGAGACAAACGCCCTAACAAAAGGAATAAATAAATAAATAATGAACATTTATATTTATGACAACAGTGTCAGGTACAGAAACAGAATGAGGAGTTTCTGGAAGTTGTACCTGTTTGTCTTCGAGGGGTTGTACTCATAAGACGCACGAATGGCTTTCTGCATTCTCTCCGAATTGATCCTCCAAAGCTTTAGCGAGTGGTCCATCCCACATGACATAATCTTTTCACCCAGCAGATCAAAATCCTAGAGCGGGATAGGGACAGGAAACATTGTTACTCAAGAAAACAGAGTACAAAGTTTTCTTCACGCTCTCCGAGGTTACGTGGTGTCTTTCCCAGTACAAAGATCTAACTACAGGCTTTCAGATGAAATGATAATGCTGCATTATTTTAACCAGTTTCTCCCATTAATGTGGTTAGTCCCAGTATCTCCTTTTTAAATGATTAAAACAAGCTGACCCCTCCAACAACCGAACTGAAACAACTACACGGCGATCCATCTTTGTATTCAGCCGTTTCTGCAGAGTCAGCCTCACACGTGCAAAGCAACTGCTGTAAGTGGACGAATATCTAATGCGAGTTAAAAAAATAAGGTCGTATCCAGGTGGCTAATTTCTGTTTACTGTCATTCAAACTGAAAATAAGAAAAAAATAACCACTCGTTCCAACCAAAGTATGCAGAAGAGTGGCGGATGTCTGGCTTAGGGATCTCAGGATCTCATCTCTGCTGTTTGTGGATGATGTGATTTTGTTGGCTTCATCAAGCAATGACCTCCAGCTCCTCTGGAGTGGTTCATGGCTGACAGTGAAGAAGCTGGGATGAAAATTAGTCCCTCAAAGTCAGAGGCCATGGTCCACTCCGGGTCAGGGACGAGTTCCTGCCCTAAATGGAGGAGTTTAGGTACCTCAGGGTCTTGTTCATGAGTGAGAGGAGGAAAATAACAGATGGATTTATGAGGCTGGGCTCTCTCTCTTAGTGATAATATGAGTTCAGTCATTTGAGAGGGACTCAGTAGAGCCACTACTCTGCATCAAAAGGTATCTGACAAGGGTGACTTCTGTATGTGAAGTGCTCCAGGCATGCCCAATCAGGAGGCGGCCCAGGGTAGATCCAGGACACACTGGAGAGATTACATCTCTTGGTTGGCCTGGAAGACCTCCGTGTCTCCCCGGATGAGCTGAAGTGGTGGCTCTGCAGGAGGAGGTCTGGGTGTCTCTGTTTAAGCTGCTGCCCCGGTGACGCCAACCCAAGCAGATGGCAGAAAATGGATGGACAGACAAAAATCCGTCCAGTCACTTTTGTTGTGTGCTTTTGTGTCACTCCCCCAAAGATGTCTTACAGGCACGAGCATGCTTTGTACCGACTTAAGTAAATTTCATGATCAGAAGGCAAAAGTGAAACTGTGGCCGTCAGTGAGCCCGCCATCTTTCTGATCACATTTGAGACACGGCACACCACCTACGCAATGTGTTCTTCAAAGATGATGATCAGGGTTTCATTTGCTTACATACAATCACACCTTTTGGTTGTCAGATGGTCAGAAACTATAGTCCTTTAAACAAGGTAACAGAGACGTCCCACCTTTACTCAGTCTGGTCTAACGGTGCTGACCCAGTCAGAGCCAGGAAACGCCCTATTCTGGTGTAGCATGGAGCCACAATATTCACTTTAAGAGGAAAAATCATATATTCCCTCTGTTATTCCTAAACCAAATTTCCACACACATAATACATACTGACAGACGTCTTCTGTGTGCTTTATTTTTAATTATTTGGCTGTAATACTCACAGCACTTAGCACTTCATCCCGATGTCCCTCAACACCTCCAAAAATCGACACTAAAGTATCCGTCTGTATGTTCCACAGTCGAAGAGCGTGATCTGGGGAAGAACGAAGAGAGATGATTAAAACAAGGGACGTTCCTGGCGACCAATTTCTTAGTCAACTAAACAAGGGGAAAAAAATTAAACTAACCGACTGTCTAAAACTAAGAAACACTCAGATATCCTTTATCAAGATAAATTTGAGAACAGTTTAATAGATAATGTCAAAAAAAAAAAAACTGTCTAAACAAAGCCATTTGAAACCATTAAATCAATCATACTTCAAATGTTGCTTAACTATGTGCAATCTTACATCGTGCATTATGAACACTGCACGTTATAAACAGAGAAACCCAGACCTCCCCAGCCACCCTCTCCAGCTCATCCAGGGGAACACCGAGACGTTCCCAGGCCAGCCGAGAGATGTAATCTCTCCAGCATGTCCTGGGTCTGCCTCTGGGCCTCCTCCCGGTGCCCGAAAAAACAAAAAAAAAAAAAAACAACCTCAACTGGCTCCTTTCGATGTGGAGGAGTAGCGGTGCTACTGTGAGCCCCTCTCAAATGACTAAACGCCTCACTCTATCTATAAGGCAAAGCCCAGCCACCCACCGGAGGAAGCTTATTTCTGCAATCACATTCTTTTACCTTTAAAATAACTAACAATAACAGGCCTAACAAAAACTCCAGGCCTAGATTTACAGCGTTATAGTGCTTTTCTACAATGACGTCGGGGCGGCAGCGCCATCTGGTGGCAGGTGACTGCATAACGTTTAAAACAATTTACCAGCACTGAGCATCAATTAAAATCCTTAAAATTAGACTGGTTCCTCTCGTATCGACTAGTGGCAATGGCAGCGATTAGTCAATCCCCTCACATGCATCACAAAGAAGAAGTCACTCTGACTGCTCTAATTACAGCCAGTTTATGAAAGATAATCAGGGTTTCTGTAGGAACATGCACTCATCTCTGACTCCTAACACAAGACTTAATACCTAAAAATGAAACGGCAGGTATTTTCACACATTACAGTCCAATTTATTTTTCACTTAAAGCAGAAAGAGCAACGCCGCCTTTGCACTCTTCCAGCAGCTACGATCACACTGAAGGAGGGGGGGAATCCACCTGATTAAAGGAAAGATTAATCTTTGCTGCTGTTCACATGACCTTTAGCCAAACCTTACTGTCTAATTCATCTCAGATTAAGGAACCACCTGACAGTCTCGAGGAAATAAAACCTGAACTATCCCCACTACACTTGAGCTCTGAGGTGACTTATATTTTTTTATACTTTAGAAGCAACAAATCACAGCTGAGAGGGTTTTTACTGCCGAGATGATTTTCAGTGTCGAGATAAGGTCAATAAAGCCATCAGAGAAATGCATCGCTGCTGCTGATTTAACCTCACTGTAAAACATCTGTTTGTCTTTCTGACGTCTCTGTGCCACAGGTTAACACAGAGTTTTCCCTCCGAAGAAAAAGCAGCAAATCTCTGCATAGTAAAGAGCCAGGAAAGATGCTGTAGCTGCACGCAGAAGAGCTTGAAGGTGCTTCATAATCACGGTTTACCTTTGCTGACAGACAGGAGCAGATTGGGATCCCTTGGGTGAAACTTGAGCTCATTGATGGCATTCCCGTGACCTACATAATGCTGGAAATGAAAGGGGAGGGGGTTACTTATTTATTCACACTGTGCAATTAAGACAACTTGGGGCACCTGAAGCGAAATTCACAGAATGATTTATACAAAAAAAACCAAACACCTTTATTCTTGCCCATTTGGGTCATAAAGAACATGTTTAAAAGGTGGCACACAACTCCTTACAAATAAATAGTGAGTAAAATAAATAAATCAACTGTCCCACAGTTTTTCACAACTTTGTTTCTGAAATAATAAAATAGACCTTAAGAGTTTCTGTGCAGTGACACACTTTATAATGAGATGAGGTAGCAGCAGGAGGCTGGCTCACTGAGCGTGCGTTTCAACATGAGCTGAAAGTTCAGGTTTCAAATAACGTACCAGCTTTTAAATTGTGTTGACAGAAGGGCTGCAACGAAAGATTATTCTGGTACTCGACTAATCTGTCAATTATTTTTTCGACTAGTCGATTCATAGATTAGTTTTTAAGGTAAAACTATAAAAGGTAAAATCAAAAGTAGCCAAAACCCGCCAATTATTGTCCAGACGGTTAAATATGTAAGTAAAAAAATAATCTGAAACAAAGCTATTAGAGTAAAAAGTGCCATAATACGGCAAATTGCCAGGAGATCCAAGTTAATTAATGAATACACAAAAGGGGAAATAGTAACATCTTGTGTAATAGTGCAGTAGAGCCACTCCCAAAGTGCTGCGGCCCACTTAAAAACCAGAAAATCCCACTGAAAATTTGATTCAAAAACGTAAACACCACAGGCTGTTGGCTATAAATTGCTAATGCTACCCAGTCATATGTGCTACTGCCAATATGTGACCCACTTCCCCCTGAGATACAAACTTCAATACAAGAGCAGAAAATTTAGGTCAGAGTAATATCACAAACTAACCACCTCCTATTAACATTATACATTTGTATAAATATGTAACTATGCATACTTGTGAGTAATTTCTGTTATTACTGTGACCCACACTACACTGGTGTAGTGGTTTACACATTCCCAGAAGAAAATAAAATCACTTCAGGGGTCGCCACAGCGGATCATATGTTTCCTGTCCCTAGCATCTCTTCCTTCACGATTACTCCTACCACATTTCTCTTCCCATCATCATCATCATCTCATGCTAGAAGAGTATGAATCCATCTCCAATGCTCCTGGCCTTGCTTCCCTTCCACCTGGTCTCCTGCGTGCACGCACACGCGCGCGCACACACACACATAATATATCCAACTTCCTTCTCCCAGTCACATCAGCCAGCTCTCTCTCCCTTTCCCAGTTAAAGTCCCCACTCTCATCTCCACATTCCTGCCTTTCCTTTTCTCTTTTATTATTTATTATTATTTCTATTATTTTTACAAAAAACAAAGATTTAACCTTGTGACCTTGACCTCCAGAAGTTGATCACTGCACATCATCTTGATATGGTGAACTAGTAAAGTGAGCAGGTCGGTGTAAGTAACAGCAACCTTGATCCTGACCCCAGTGACCCCACATACAATCCAACCTTGCTTTGATCGTAAGCTAGCCACACATGAAGTTCTTGAGTTATTGACACATCAGTGGATGCCGCCCGACATAAGAGAGCTGCTGCTATCTCCAGAAGGTGGCAGTGATGCACCTTGAAGCTGATTGTGGACCACTATTTACCCAAAACTAAAAGACCACATTACTAATTTCAGGAGTCAGACTGATAAAAACTTCTGAGAAGCAGTGAGATTTGATCCTTCTGTACAAACAGGAGAGACACACGAAGCCAAACAACATCGGCCAACAAGAATTCACATGTGAACTACTTAAAGGAAGAAAAAAAAAACCCCCAGCATGTTTGATATGTGGACTGGAAAATGCAGGGATGGGCCCGCTGACTTTCCAACTCACAGAGCAACAGCCATCATACATGATGGTCATAGTCCTTTTATTTAGACAGCGCCGTGTTTGTGTTGCGAGCTGAGCCCGGCTGGAGCAGACCCGGCCCAGCTGGGTCCAACTGCATTCAGACTTGGTCTGCCAGTCATTAAGTGTGAGCATTTATTGCATTAGTCAAACCCTCTGTTGCATATAGAATACAAAAACGATAAGTTACCTTGATGCACTGCATTGTGATGTGGTTGATCACTCGGATGATGCCGCGGGACCCGGCCACAGCCAGCAGGGGGTGACTCGTGTTGGTGTCGTAGGTCCAGGCGCACGTGTAGAAGTTCTCATCTGCCTTTTTGCACAGTCAAGGAAATCTGAGCAGAATTTACACTTACATTTCTTTAACTGAGACTCCAGCTCAGAGCTGCACAGATTCACTCACATTCCAGCTGTGGCGGGATCACAGAGAAGCCTCTCCTCTCTGTAATCCCTGATCGCGCTTCTGTTTTTACTGCAAATTTTCAGCTCTCAGCTGCAGAGCTTGATCTAGTTCAAACGCCTTCCAGAAGACCAGATAATGCAAACATTTCAGGTATCTTAATCCTCACGATTTGGACTGACAAATGACACCAAAGAAGGAGATGGGTTAGGAAGCAGGTGAAAGGATACGTCAGCATCAACGTAGGACTGCAAGAGTCTGATTTCTCCCTGAGAGTGGCATTCATACAGAGTTACCTGGAGCAGGAAAGACAGAATGGATCAGATTTGAGAGACAAACAAGTTCATGAATAATCAGTGTTTAAAAGACATTTTTAAGGCTCCTTTCATGATCAAACTGTACAAATGGTCAAAGAAGTCAATAAAAATCCAGCGGGGATGATAAAGCTTGTTATTATTTGCAGGTAAATCTGATGATTTTATTGCTTTTTTCTAGCATATTGTGAGGAGTTGCTTGCTTTGAAATTCTAAAACAGACAAAGCAAAACATCGGATCAGGCCGTTAACGTGGGCTCTCAACACGTGCTGGGTATACTGGAGTGTTTTCCAATGCTGTGCTGACCAAAAGACTCACTGAAAAATCATTAGCTGCAGCCAGGATAAGAAAAATTCCTACAACATCCTGTGCAAACAGCAATAAATGGATCGGTGAGGCCGTTTTGTGTTAACTTAAAGCTTTAAGAGACTTTTCCAGCGCTGATAATATGCTGACCCACTCTAGGAACAAGCAATTTAACCCAGTGGGGCCACTTTTTTGTTTTAAATGATATGTTTTATTTACCCGGTTACTCCCAACTGTAGCAAACACCAGGGGATCTCCCTCCTTGCTGTGCCAGTTGAACTGGACTCCAAACAGTGGCTGGCCGTGGTCCTCCTGAGACAAACACAGACGCTGTTAATAACCATTTGCGGCATGGGAAAAATTTAATACATGTATAACTGAGCATTTAACCAAACGGGTGTACTATGAAACAAGTTCAACATAGCCAGGCTTTCTTTGCATTAGCTGGCTTGACAAAACTCCAGTCAGATATAAGAGGTATCACAACAGTGATTATGAAAATCCAGGATTTCTGCTTCGGGCTCGCTCACATAAAAAGTGGCATCTGATGCATTATTTGAGTTTTCCCAGTCTTTCCCCTGGCTCAGAATAGGTCTTTGGGTGTCATTACCCTAGTAAGCATACTCTGTACATAACCTGCTCCTTACCAGGTCATACATTCAAGTTACCATGGTGAGCTAGTCAAGTTAAAAGAGACACCTTTGTAACTTTAAGCACATCATGCCTGGGCTCTCCACACTGTCCAGTCTGGTGAATGTACTCACCCTCAGGCTGTTGACGCATTTAAAAGAATATCTGCACTTCTTGGACTTCCATTTGCCCTTGCCCCAGCTCTTTCTGCCGGGGGCATTGGCGGTGTTGGTGGGCGTGTCTGGGCGCTCTGCATTGGTGCCACTCTCGACGCTGACGGCATCATCCTGCAACAACAGCAACGCAAACAGACGTGTTATTTTCTGCAAAATCTGCTCTAAAGATCTATATTAAGCCCAAAAATACACGATCACTTATGAACGATGTGTGCCTGGTGTGTTAGAGGCACTGTAAACACATTTCTTGCCATGCTATTTGCACAATAAAGTGCATTTTATACTAGCACAGCAAATATTCAGAAGAATAACACTTTAAATGAATTGGCTGAAACAAATTGGAGAACAGAGAGTGAAGATGGCTCTGGCTGGCTCATGCTACTACAGAAACATTTCTCAGTTTATGAGACTAACATTTTCCTCGCCATCAAACCTTAATTCATCATCCTATTTAAGTAAACCAGCGTTTCAAAAACTACATTTTGCTCTGTATTTAAATTATTTGGCCGCTGCTGCTGCTAAGGCTAGCCCAAGTTTGCACGTGAATAACTCCCAGTCTGAGCCCCAAGAAAACACGTGTGCTCCCATAAAAGAAACCCGTGCACAAAACTGTATTTAGAGGTACTAAAGTGGTCCACAGTGGATACTTCCATCTGATGCCTTAAGCTCTTTGAATCCGGTCGGTGTGAATGAACAAAGATGCTAGTTATACCCTTTAGCTGCTCGGCTACTTTAGCATAAAGCTAACTCACTAGAAGCGCTAAGCGGCTCGTCTGCGGTCGAACAACCAGCGCGGTTTGAAAACTTACGTTCTCGTCTCCTGATAAGTCGGGATTGCTGTTCTCGTCACTACTCAGCTTTTGCTTTTTCGCCGATATTTCTTTTCCCGCTTGAGAAGGGGACTCGGACATGTTCTTATTTTCCCTCATTTTGGAATAAACTCCGCCTCACAGCCCTCTGTTCCGCCTCTTCCGCTCCGGTGCACCCGAGTGCTGCCGGGAACTGAAGTTCAGCCAATCCAGGGACCCGGTTCCACTGAACTTCCGGGAAAATACCGGTTACAGCTGTGTACGCTTACTATACATAAATTTATCAGAATATTTTCTTTAACAACAGGTCGTTATATTTTGCTTCCAAGCAGCCAGACTTTCTTGTAATGTTTTAAAGTGGTCTTGAGCAAGAGTTCTCCAGGCTTTCTGAAGGTTTGTCAAAGTTTTTCTTTGGACAATGGCTGCTTTTCACTCATTTTGCATCCATCCATTCATGTTGTTCCACTTATCTAATTCAGGGTCACATTTGGGCTATAGCCTATCCCAGCTGTCATAGGGAGAGAGGCAGGGTACACCCTGGACAGGTCATCAATCTTTCGCAGGACTGACACAAAATAACAAAGCATACCTGGATGAAAAAGAAAAGAGTGAAATACTATCAGTCATGGATTGGCCTCCCCAGAACCCAGATCTCAACACTGAAGCAGTGTGGGATCATCCTGACAGAGAACAGAACAAATGGCAGAAACATCCAAAGAAGAGCTTTGAATGTCCTTCAAGAAGCCTGGAGAACTATTCCTGAAGACTGCTTAAAGAAATGAGAAGAAAGCTGCCTCAGAGAGTTCAGACTGTGCTGAAGAATAAAGGCGGTCACATCAAATATTGACTTTCAAGCTTGTCAGAATCACACAAACTGTTTTTACCTTATATAGTGGATTTCCGTGCATGTTTCAATGAATCTTTGCACCTATTTCCCAGTTTTCCGAGCAACATATATAGAGATGCAAGACTTTTGCGCAGTACTGTAGATGAAGAACAATGTCTTGATTTTATAAATGTTCAACATACCTGCTTAATACACCAATAGTAATAAAACTGACCTTCATGGCAGGTTTTTCATCCTTTTTAGTCCAACTATGATGATGAGGATGATGAGGATTATGATTAACATAAGTATGAAGCCACAGTCGTAACATTTCTTGCATCCAGCCTGGTGCTGACTGAATGCAAGCCAAAGAAAATAAAACCACACACGTTTACATATGAATTTAATTATAAAAGAGCTCTCAAACATAACATCCAAGTACACAGAAATCCGTTTGTCTTTTACAGTCCAAAGTGAACCATATTGTGGCACTGATGCGGGCTTCGGTTTGCGGCCTACAGCATCATCTCTGCATCCTCTAAAGAGGCCTCGCTCATCTCCTCAGACAGTTCTTCATCCTCTTCCTCCTCCTGGTCCTCTTCCTCCTCCTCAGCCGCCCTCTTTAAGCCCCTCTGCTTTGAGAGGGCCACGGCGTAGCGGATGTTGTACATGTTGAAGTCGCAGCTGCACAGAGAAAACACACACTCAGATCTGCTGAGCTGTTTGGATGTGGAAGTTTTAAGATGGCACAAAATTTCAGTGGATCTCCAAGTTGGCTGAGATGCTGCTAAAATGTTGGGACTTACAGTTTGGAGAGGTCGTCAAAGTGTCTCTGGATGCTCTTCTGTAGCGCCTGCAGCGTGGGCAAGATGGCTCCGGACCTGCGTGCCAAAATAGATGCATTAAAATGCGTTTCTTTTATCTTCTATTCACTTAAAATCATGCAGCGCTGCATAAGTGCGTAATGAGGGACTGAGGGCACACCTGTTCTTCAGTTTCTGTCCGTGCAGCATGAGCAGGTTCTGGGCCCAAGTCATGTAGAACTGCAAGTGGCCCGACTTCTCCAAACATGTGGCCACGAAGCCCAGCAGCTTCTCAACGTAAATGTCGGGCAGAGAGCCACAAACGACCGGGACTAGACCACAAAACGCACAATCCACATCACTCAGGAGTTTCCAGGCGTAAAGGGAACAAACTCATATCTAATAATGTGAAACTCACTCACTCTGCTCGTGCGGCACTGTCTCCAACACTTCCTGCTTGAGGGCTTTTTCATTGAGCCTAAACGCCAGGACAATCGCGGAAGCCCACTCCTGAAGGCGCAGCGCCTTGCGAATGCTGGCCGGCGTCACGTCCAGATCGAGATCGTAAGGGTCAAAGACCATGGATCCGTCAAGGGAGTAAACTAGCAGGCCCTCAGTGGTGGTGGCTGCCCAGCTGCGACCTGAGAGGAGGCGGAACAACTTTAACGACCAGCCGACAGAGGCTGTTTGTAACGGGACAGGCAGGTTTTCATACACACTTAATTTTAATCAATGCTGGTGTGCAGCGAAGTTTGCCGCATGAGATTTAAACAGAATAAGGGGAGCAGCACAAAAAACATAAAAAAGCAAACAATTGTAATTCTGCCACTCACCAGTAGGGGAGAACCGCAGCGAGCTCACTCTGATTTCTGGCTTGAAGTGACGGGAACTCATGTCACCTTTGAGGATGTGCAGAGAGAAAAGGGACAAAAAGGACAGAAATATCAAGACACCGCAAAAGAGACTTTATTATTATTATTATTAACTTTAATTAATTTCCAAGATGTATTAAAAAGATAAAACTTGAAAAGACCTCATGTTCCATTTATATGGAGGACTGACACATCCTAAATTAAGAAATATATTATTCAGCAAAAAAAATGAATATGGGATTAAATCCATCAAATAAGAAGTCTCTGTGATAATCTCTTTTGTTTTCCATTTTATCTGTTAATCTAAGAATTTTTTTTTTTTTATTTCTATATCATTTCCCCTTTGAACTTGTGACCCTATTTATTTCCTTTATGTACTCTGACTTACTTATTGCTGCATTTTGTTTTGATATTGGTTGTCATACTATGGAAGCCTTTTCCTGCCATTAAAAAAAAGATGAGCCAAATTTTCAGGTTATTATTTAAAAATTTCAACTTGGCATGAAATTTCAAGTCATTTTCTCAATTTTGAGTTATGGAAAGACATGTTTTGCGGGTTTTTTTCCCCTCTCTCTTTTCTGTGGCACAAAAAAGCTTCCAAATCATTCAAAGTGTATAATATTGGCTTTTTTCCCACTTGGTTGATCAATGGCAGGATAAAACACTAATCTAGCTGAAAATTATGTCAAATTATAAATAAATTAATATGCCAATTAATACATTAAACATTGGTTATTATCAGTACTTGTGAAAAACAGAAGCAAGTTAAAACAGAAATATCAGTGTGTCAATTTCTTATTTATATACATTTTTATGCACCTAAATAGATTTCAAATCTACTAAGTACTCACTACTAAGATATATGTATTTTTATTTTGGCACTTTTGATCCTCCATACTCTACATGTACAGTGATCATTACAGTACACGTGAATGTCCTGTACATCAATCTACTGCACCTGGTTGCAAACACATGATTTTCACACTTCATGATAACTCGTCCGAGAGTTTGTGCGAGGGTCATACCTCTCCTGACTCCAGGGAGGCTGATGTTGACCTCGTCTCCATCCCCGGCTCCTTCGTCCACCAGAGCCAGGCTGCCGAACTCCGTCATCTTCCTCCTGTCCAGGAACTCCTGAAGGTGAAGCGGCAGAACAGGATGAGTGAGACCCGCCACAATGAAAACCTCTTCACGGATTAAAGAAGCATATTTTTGCTATGAAACATCCAATCCATCCAACTCCAGTCATCCAACATTTGACACATACTTAAAAAGAATGCCTGTTTACTCCTGAAATTCCTATTTAGAGTTTGCACTGCCTCCTTGTTTAGAAATGCTTGTGAAAACTCAACCCTTATAATGCACACACTAGTTACATACATCTTTTTTTCAGGAGAACCAGTACTATCAGAAAAGGTATGCTGCAATCATGTGACCTGAATGTCCTAAATGAAAATAAATATTTTCCCTGAGCTGACTGAGGTCGTACCTCCATGGCGTCGAAGGACAGGTTGCAGGAGATTTCAAACTTCTTCATCAGCATCTGCTCCTTGACATTGTAGATGCAGACAAACTTGGACTGGCCCCCAGCCAAAACCGACTCCCCGTCCGCAGAGTAGCAAAGTGATGTAAACGATCTTAAAGAAGAAGGGGGAAAAAAAAGGTCACATTAAACATGATGATTTGAACCAGGTGGGGGACAAAGTGGAGGCTGAGGCTTGGATCCCGTTCACTCACTTGCCCTTGGCGGACTGCTTGGCTGTGATTTTATCCGTCTCTTTGCGGCCCGTCTCCAGGTCATGACGTCCGGCCACGGAGCCGGTTTGTGTGGCTTTGTGTGGGTTCCAGAAAGAGATCTCGCCATTCAGAGTGGCCACTGCCAACTCCTGACCGTCGGGGCGGTACGTCACCGCCAAGCCTGAGGAACAAAAAAAATACAAAAACACAGCAGGAGGGACAGGATTGTAAACAAAGACAACAAACAAAAGAAATAAAGCATCAAAAACAGCCACATCGAGGACCTGTATTTACCATCAGATGTGAGGGGAAGTGTTTCCTTGACTTGCCAGCTGTCCAGCATGTCCCACAGCCGGACGGTGCGGTCCCACGAGCAGCTGGCCAGGACGGACTGGACCGGACTGAAACAGAGGCAGCTGACCGGACCCTCGTGACCCGCCAGGACCTGATTGGTCCCAGGAAGAAAGTGTTGATTTTAGTAATCCTGGCAGCTTTAATCAACTTAATATCTGTAAAGGATGACTATCCCTTATTAAAGAGCGATAAGAAGCCTACCTCCAGCAGCCTGCCTGTCTGCATGGACCAGAGGAAGATCTCAAACGAATCCTGAGCTCCCGCGCTCACCAGCTCCCCACTGACATCTACTGCGAGGGAGGAGAACTGCGAGGGGCGAGGCGACGTAAACGTCCTGAAGTTTCGGTACCTACAAAAGCACAAAAACATCACAGAAATACAAACATCAAACATAGCCGCTTTTAAAAGTACACATCCCCGTGCTCTCCGTGAGCGTCCACCCTAAGGTCACCTGTGCAGGTCAAAAGCTCGGACTGTCCCATCCAGGGAAGCGCTGACGATGACGAAGCCGCTTGAGGTGAAGGTGACGTTTGTGATGCTGCTCGTGTGCTCGGTGAAGGTGACGAAGCAGAGGCCGCTGTTGGTGTTCCACACTTTAACCTGCAGACATTAAAAACAGCGCGGAGTCAGAGCCGAAAGCTCGAGTCTTCCTTTATATCCAATTATGTTCTGTTAGCTCTTTAAATCCCATTTAAGTGTTGACGGAGCCTTTTCACCCATCTTCAGGCAGATTATGTTTTTCCTTTCCATCTTCTTCATGAAAACACTGCTCAAAAGGATGCAACAACCCCGCACACAAGAATTTAAAGGCTTCAGTTCCAGACTCACTTTGCCGTCGTCTCCACCCGTCACGATGTACTGCCCATCTGGAGAGTAGGCCAGCGAGGCCATGTTGTTGAAGTGTCCCTGCTGCTTGAACACGTACGACTCACTCTGCCACTCCCACACCAGCAGCTGGCCCATCCCTGAAACAATCGATGCCTTTACCTTTTTAAAGTTCACTCAACAACATCTGTAAGCTACACACGCGTAAAAAGCAACAAATTCTTACGCGAGCATCCGAAGCCAATCCAGTCTCCAGAGCTGTTTATGGCCACCGAAGCAATCCTCTGGTCTGAAATACTGCACGGAGACATCCACATGAAAACACACCGGCCCTATCATTTTTTTTAAAGCATTTATTTTTTTTTTTTAAACGGCAGCTTCTCTCTCACCTCAGGGAGTGAATGAGGTTAAACTCTGGAAGTTCGTGCAGGTGGAATATCCCAGAGGCGAACCCTGTGACCAGGATGTGGGTCGCTTTGTGGTACGCAGCAGCAGTCAAGTTATTAAAATCACCTTCTTTGTTGAAAAAGCGTCTGAAAGAGTGCAAGAAAAAAAGCTGTTTTAGACCTTACTGAAATCCTAACGCCAACGTTTCACCGTCTTATGTTAATGTTACAGTGTCAGACAGTAATAATAAATATAGGCAGAGCTTCAAATAATAAAAACAACGAGCTATTATTACTTGCTCATCATCTTGTATCGAACATTCTTGGTCTTCTCCCTCTCCTTGGCAGTTTCAACTTTCCCTCTGATCACCTCTCCCTCCTCTCCCTCAACCCTGTCCTCCTCCTTCCCATCCTCCTCCCTCCTCCTCCTCCTCCTCCCCTTGTCTCGGCAGCTTGGGTCTGTCCTGCTTCTTCTTCAGGACGAGGCCGTCCAGCTCGGTGTCGCTCTCCCAGACGCACAGCGTCCCGTCCTGGCTCACTGTGTACAGCTGGATAAACAAGCACACCAGACATGAATGTGCAGACCCGCATTAACGCACATTTTAGCAGAAGGTGGAAATAAACGCACATTTAAGCTGTTCTTTTCAAAGAAACAGCCTACGATGATGTCCTTGTGTCCACCCAGTGAGTAGTAGATCAGGTTGGCCCAGCGCTCTGCACCGAACACCCACGTCGACATGTCTTTGCTACCCACCACAAAACACCTGGAAGAAAACGCCACAATCACGATGCATTTCTGCCGAATTACGGGATTCTCCTACACACTCATGTTCTACAAACTCACTTGGAGTCGTCGGTCCAGTCGATGCAGGTGGTTTCATCGTAGGGACCGTAGTAGCTCTTGTCTAAAACGAAGGCGTTAAACTCCCGCCGTTTCCCAGGAGCATGGTACATCAGAGCGACATTTTCCTTTGTAACAATGAACTTCCTACGAATAAAAAATGCAGCAAACACGTTACAGAATCATTTTTACTGCACTCAGAGTCACTGCCACGTAAAACCAGATAAAAGTTTAATATAGTTGTGGTCAGAAGTTCACAGACACTCATCATGGGCATGATTGTCATGGTAATTTGTTTGGGATCATTGTCCTGTTGGAACACCCAACTGCGTCAAAGTTTCGAGTGTCTAGCTGTTGCGGTGAAGTCGAAGAATCTGGAGGTAGCCCTCCTCCTTCATTACTCCATCCAATCTGTGCAGTCTACCAGTACCACTAAGCAGCCCGAGAGTACGAAGCCACCACCACCATGCTTAATAGTTGACAGGAAGCAGCGCAAAATTAGCCACACGGTTTGAACATCCTCACCTTCCATCAGGCGAGAAGCGGATGCTGCTCACAGGTTTGTGAAAGTGGAAATGATGGAGGACGGCTCGGGTGATGAGACTGATCAGCAGCGCTGCACCATCTGTTTGACACATACATGATCAGACACACTTGGATTTTTTTTCTTGTCTGAGTCCTACTGCAGATTTTAACAGTAAATACTTTGTACCTTCATCCACCACAATCGCCAAGTTCCCATCAGGAGAGAGACCCACACAGGTTATATTCTTTGTTGTGGAGAAAGGCAGCGTCTCAGATGTGTTGCTACAGGAGAGAGGAAAGTTTCAGTATTAGTGTGTGCTTAACTTAACTCATACCATATATGTCATGTTTCAATATAGCATTAAATGTAGACAAAGTGCCCAAAATGTAAGGTAAATGTATGTAAAAATAACCTTATCAACAGCACAAAGTAAAGCGTGTAAGCTCTTCATGCAGCCCCCTCTGCAGGCTTACAGAAGGTGTCCAATTAGAGGAAAATGGGCTATTGGGGAGGAGGGAATTAAAGAAATTTATGCTGTTCAAAACGCACATCCTGCAGCAGGTGAGCAAATACAATGTACTGTATTTTCAAGTGGACACCAGGGGATCAAAAACTTTTTAAGTGAGCATGAAAGCAGTGGATGCAACTCTTCTCTTCGCAGGCCTCATAACATCTGGATGCTAGGCTCAACATCCAGATGTTATATGGCAGGACTTTTCACAAACGCCACACACATGTCTGCATGTAACCCTTTCCAGCTTTTGTTATATATCCCTCCTTGTCTTACTTCTTCAGGTCGAAGACAGAGACTCTGTTCCCAACCGGGCTGATAACAGCGTTGCCATCTTTGGAGAAGTTCAAATTCCCCTGACGATAGACTGCCCCGAGCAAATTGGAAAACTACAAAGGGGAAAAAAAAAGGATTTTTACTTTTAATCATAGATGCTTGTGTAGCCAACTCATGTCAAAATGCGGGAATTCAACATACTCAGGGGCAAACACATCAAAACACACAACTAAGCCGTTTTTCTTTATCATTAACATAAGATGAAACAATTATGAATGCTGAAATCTTGTAAATAAAAACTCGCGAATGTGCTGTGCCGTTTACAGCACTTCCAACATGCATCAACTTACTAAATCTAACACTTTTTAAACGGAGTTTGGTCTGACGCTAAGAAGCGCGATTATACCAAAAGCAGCTAACAGCGGCGCACTTACCCTATAAGCAAACTTCATTTTACTAAATATTCCTTAGCTTTCCCACATTTATCTTCTTTACTTAAACTCTTCTTATATCACAGTACGAGTATTAATTTAAAGCCGACATGCTTGTTCTTCCTCCCCACGTGTTTGCGTTTTGTTGACACTCCACACATCCGGCTTGAGTTGCGCTGTGTTGGAAGATAGTACACGGCGCCCTCTGGCGACAAGGAGGATACCAAAGTAAAAGAATAGACACGTTCAAGTAGCCAAGAGCTGCGTACTGGACTTGACCCCCACTAAAGCGGGCCACTGGACTGAACCTCTCAATGTATGTGTGTTGTTGGTGCCTTCTCGGGGCATTTTAATGGACTTGTGTGACAAATATAGCATCCAAGAAGTCTGTGCTTCAGGTTTGGAGAGTGATGTTCTAGTTGGCAGATATCTGCATCTGTGCATTGTGTATGTGCTTCTTTTGGGTAAATTAGCACTCCACCCTAACAACAAAATATAATAGAAACATCCTAGTGGCAGCCAAAGACATCAATGACACCTTATAGTATTATATTGTAACCTGAACTGAAAAAAACAAAACAAAACAGTTTTAAGTGCTTCAGTGAAACGCATTTTACACCAGGGTTTCTGACTGAGTGTGCGTTTTGGAGAAAACTGGACAGTTTTGAGATGGTACCCACAAAGCTACAGGAAGGGGCCTTGAAGTTGAGGTGCTGAAGTGTGTTTGTGTGCAGTGCATGTGTTTCTTGTCCCATTTTAACAAGTATGCCACTACCACGCCCTGCTTCACACAGCAGGTAGGGCACAAGCAGCCAAAATTAAGCTGATCCCACGCAGCTGAGAAAAATATCCCAGACTGCACACAACATTATAACACAGACGCCACAGTAATTACACCACACACGTCAGTGGCGCGCACACACACATAGGTGAGCCAATGCATTTTGAAAGCATTAAAACCTGTGTCAGTTTTTGCAGCTAAGACACAGCAGTCAAGCTATCAAACAGGCCTACTAGAACCTATCCAAATATGCATAATTTACCTGATCATCACAGAAAATATTCCAGCAGGAAGATACACTTCTTAATAGGAATTGCACAAACCTTCAGGTCCCACATGTTATTCTATAAAACAGTCCAAATCAGGTGAATGGTTCCCCAGGTTCTTCAACATGGGCCAAACCCAAACGAACTTCTTGAGAAAGAACAAGTTTCCATTCACATCCCGTATCTGTGATTGTGTTCTCTCTCATTTCCCCAATGTTCATTTTTGAATCAGTCATATTTATGCAGCCATAGATCACTTTGGAAGCAGCGCAAGATGTTTTGATTCAATTTAAGCACCGCCATGGCCCACTGTGTGATTTAGCCGGCATCCTCACATGAAAAATCACTCCACAGGCTGTTAGAGGCAGCTCAGACAGTCTGGAGGGCCATTATGTTACTATCCTTTATTGCGTTAAAAAAAGAAGGGTGTGTGTTTATTTCCCAGCTGGAGCGAGAGAGAGAGCAATGAAGGGGACTCAAACCCTCAATTTCTCCTGATTTGCCATCAGACACCTGAGCCATCGGTCTCACACTGATGTCGCCCAGATGAGAGTCCTGAAGGGCGACTTTAATGTGCTGTGAGGTGTACCTAAGTGTTGGTTATTGGTTTTGAAAGACAGTATTTATCTAAGCATCCCAGAGGACGATTTTTGACTAACAACTCCTCTGAAAGAACAAGACGCTTTGGGATGATTTCTGTACTTGAAGGATCCTTAAAGGTAGTTTTTGTAATAGCCATTGGCAGAATTTGACTACAACTTTCACCACAAGGGGCAGCATTTCACCAGCAGTTTTGGTTAACTTTTTGACAGCATGCGTCTTTTTAGCTACCCCCATTTCCCCGAGAGGTTTTACCTTTTCCCAGGCCTCTATTGTAAATCTACTTGTTATAAGTGACGACTCATCAGTCATCTCATGTAAGAGTTCCTGCTTGAGGCTATCGCCTTTTTAACATGTTGGGAAGCTTTGTATCTTATTTTATTGAATAGAAACAAGGCCCTAAAAACAATCAGCGCTCGTTCTCGGCCTCTCCAGCTTGCTAATTTTTTAAAAATCTCATGGTGAACCCTACAGCCCACAGTATCCTGAACACCAAATATTTATTTTATTTTCTTATTGAAGGGAAAGAGAGGGATTGACAATACAAGTTTAGATTAAAACAATAAGTTCTCTTGTTTTCTGTCTTTCTTGTCTCTGTACATATAAAAAAATTGATAGAGAAATGAATAAAAATGAATAAAAAGTTAAAGATGAATAAATGAATAGACATTGTATAAGGAGGTTAATCTACAGTGAGAGTTGATAAAGAATTAAAATAATCAATGAAAGAATGTCTGAGTAAACATTACAGCATTCAATATCTTCAGCTGTAGCAGCTGCAACATAGTACAAGGTGTACTTGAGCATAAACTAAGCACAGCACTTATAAGAACAGATCATGCACCACCTAAGATTTCAGTGTAGATATTAAGCTTAGGGCAACATATTCTTGTGGTCAAGTTTATTTATATAGCACATTTAACACAGCAACAGTTGAACCAAAGTGCTGTACATGAATTTAGAATAAATCTAGGACCAAATCATGGTACATAAATTTAGAATTAAGAATCGATTTGGAACAAAATTATTGCTATTACATGTCACAACACATAACAGCACATATGATGGCGTTTGTCCCTGCCCATTGAGAACCCTCAACATGAATCTTTACTGAGAAAAAAGAAACTGTGCTAATGTGTTTTTATTAACCTAATCATAGGTCTGTAGCTAGCCACCAGGCAGCACATCAATAAACGTCAGCTAGCCCGTCTTTGCTAACCCTCCAAACATGTTTGTCAGAAATCCTTCAGTTAGAAAATGAAATATCATCTTTAGATGTAAACTAGCAAGCTAACTTCTAGAGCTCCATGCAAACCTCAAAAATCATCTTATTAATGAATGCCTGGATGATAAAACAGCCCCATCTTTACTGGAGCTGAAAGAATTTGGATTGTTTTTAACTCTCGGTTTTTGTTTGATTTTGGGAACCGAAGGAGAGTTTGGACCAGGAAATGTCGAACAACAGCTTAAGCCGATAATAACTTGACCTGGTTAAATAAAGGTTAAATTGACTCACTGCACCATCTTGTGGTACAAACTGGTATTACACAAAAGTATAGCCCTGCCCTATTTCAGCTTCTCTCCAACACAATACATGCATAGGCATTCTTGTAGATACAGTCAAAGCAGCGGTTTTTTCACATTCTGTTTGTAACTTCAGTCAGTTTCAGAAAGTATTTTTGAACACGGGGTTTTACATTAAAAGCTGTTTTCTCTTAATCAAATAAAATCAGAACACAAAGATAGAAACGTGAAACTCGAACTCCACAGTCACGTCATATTCCTAGAAAGAAGAAATACAGCCTTGATAGATTTGCTGACTCTTTTGCAGTTGTGTGTCTGTTGAACAACATCTTAGCATGTCAGAGGTACACTGCTGATGAAGCATGGGAAAATAAAATTCAAGTGAGACAATTTTAAAACACAAACTCAGTGTCAGTGACACACTTGGAGCTTTCTCAGTCCTCACACAATCACACCTCCTATCCATTTTTAATACCTTCAGTTAATAATTAATCAGCTGGCAGGTACAGTATACACACAGCACACGTGTAGAAATGGGCTGGTGCCAATGTGAAACCAAAAACGATACACCACAAAGGTAGAGATAGCAGCAGGTTTATGTTTACATCTTTTACTGGATCGGTTGGCTGCGACTGAAGTAATGGCGCGTTGAGGCTGTGACTCTAGTTTTCCCAACAGCTTGATAAAAAGTCACACTTTTATGTTACAATCAATGCCGGCTCACAGGGCGGAAAAAAACCATCTTTTTCACCTCAAGGTTTTGTGCCACAGATCGAAACAGGGTACTGCATGCAGCCGGACATATTTCTGGCCCCCGGCCGAGCACTCTAGGCAGCCGTACACAGTTTCCCGTCGCTGGTTTCCCATCCCGCAGAGCACACAAGGGCCCTTGGGGATGTTGTGTTTAAGGAGATTGACCCGTGTATGGGAGCTTTCCCTCAAGTACGCCGTGGAGATGTCCGTCATGCTGGCAGCCTTCTCGTAGTAGTCGGTCACCATGTCGTCCATGTAGGTGTCAGACTGGGTGAGCTCTTCAAATGTTCGGTCATCTACACAGGCATCGGAAGAAAGTGGATTCAGCGCAGCAGAAGTAGGGGTTTGTGTATTTAGTGTAAAATATTGTTATCACACCTGCTCTAAAGGGGTTTCCGTAGATGATCCCAGAGAGGAACCGGCGCAGTCGCCCCATGGAGAAGTGATTGATGAAACCACCGAGCTGCTCCCGTTCAAATCCTCCTTGGAACTCTGGGGCCACGCAAATATCTGACACAGAGGAAGAAGCAGGTTATTAGCTTTGATTTAAAAAAAAATGCATGTTCAATAGATGGAGCCTGGTGGTACTGAAATGTGACAATGCGTGAGGATCGAGTCCCTTTGTGGTTCCTGCGTGGCTCAGACATTTTGTGATTATGATTTAGGATTTTAGGCTATTTTGGTTTTTGGTTATACTTATCTGTGTTTTTTCCCATGTCCTCCGGTTCTGTCTTTGTTCTCATGTCTTAGTCCCTTGTTTCATGTCTTGCATTTAGTTTGACTTCCTGGTGTTTCCCTGTGCGTTGTGTTTAGGTTTCTGTTTTGCTCATGTTTAGGTTTCCTCTTTGTCAATTCATTGTTTTTTTTAAGAAGAATTAATTTAAAAATTGACATGGCTCGCCCTCCTACCAAGCCGTCCATCCAGTCGAACAAACAGCTCACAGATGCTGAAGGCGATGGTGGTGTGAGCTGGGATGACAATGGCCTTGTCTTGACCTTTGGGGCTTCTGCCATCATCTATCTGAAACTGGAACACAGGAGAAAATTATAGGTTATAAGAGTTAAAGATGGATAAGGTGGTTAAATGGAGAACTCAGGGTTCAATGCAGGAAAAATGTTTGAGTACTTGTGTCAGTAATTGGGAGATGGATTGTTCAAATAAAGCATTCATATCAAATATAAAGGGTTTCTGTCTTTATCCTCTCATCAGGCACTCAGTTAGCTTGTCTGTGGTTATGCCTAAATGGGCAGATACATTTTGGCATGAAAACCATGAAATATCCTCATCCAAAGTCAGATACCTTGTCCTTTAGGACACATGGTAACAAGCAAAGCATATGAACTGCAGCTATGTTTGGTGCCCCTGATCAATTTTTTTTTAGCAGAATTAAAATGGATCTGGGTACTTTGGATGGACTTCATTCTTAGGTAATCTGAAAAATGTTATAAAAACTGTTCCATTTGGGGATTACAAACAGTCAAGTTGAATTAAGTCAAAGTTCATTTCTTTTTAAAACTGGGGGCCGCAACCAAAAAGGCTCTACTTTTTGAGCCATGGCTATGAAGTAATGACTGATCAAGACTAATCGATAGGGAAATGAAGACATGTATCAAAGTCATGTGGAAGGAGGTACGCTTGTCAAACAGGTATCCTATGCTACAGGAATGTTTACCCTCATGGTGGTCCCTCTCATGCCAGCATGGACGCTCAGAGAGCACTGACGAGTGGTGCGAATGCTCTCCACGACGACACACAGGACACTACGTCTATTCTCCTTAGACTGACGAACCAGGCAGTGATCCAGGTCCACTTTCCTGGAAGGCCGAAAAATGAGAACCTCTGTCAAACATGAACCCGTTAGTACCTGCTAAAGTCAAACAAGGCACTGTCCACTTGCATGTAGCCCCTGCCAAGGTGTAGAATAACATGATTGCTTATTCATCCTTACAGGGAAACCCTCTTCTCACATTCTCCCTGTCACAAAGAGGTCAGAGACTAGACAGCTTATTGTGGACATCAGAAAAGGTCTTGAATGTAATTATCTGAAATGTCCCATTTAGAAAGAGCTGTCATAAAATAACTCTTCCTACAGTATGCCTCTCTTCTCTAATTGATGAATAATTAATCAAAGAAATGTATTCTTCCACTTGATTATTAATAAAGCATTACGTCAAAGGCACTTCATCTAATCAGTCTTTTGATACTGTAATGATATTGATGCTTTAACACCCAGCAGATAATGACAGAAGCCCCCACTGAGCAACTGTTAAACCCATACAAGTGCACTGTTATTGGGATACCTGGAGTTGAGTTCACGCAGTAACGTGGGCACCTCCAGCTCGTGTTTGGTCACGATCCCAAATGAGGCTTTGACTGCCACTGAGTCTGACCCACTGATGTTGAGCCCAACATTGTTAATGATGTGGTTCCCTAACCGACCATCGACAGCGACATCAGATTTGTCCTCGTAGTTGAGAAGCTGGTAAGAGGACACCCCTATAAAAGAAAACAGTTGTTAATACTATGATTTTTTAAGTATGTCCAACTCCATAAGTCACAACACTAAAGCGCTACCTGCTAGTGCTAATTCAAGCATCAGTAGAATAATACATTTATTTAACATGTAAATAACTGTTAGGTATTTTTATATTTGCCTGTTTAAGTACATTTTTTAATATTCTTTTTTTATAGTGTGAGAACTTTTATGTAGTAAGTTAACTGTTGGAAATATTTACCATTTTTACTCAAAATCAAGAAAAGTAATCTCTCAAAAATGTAAATGTATATCCATCCAACCATCCGTTTTCTTCCGCTTATCATAGAGACCCTGACAAGCTACAAGAAGCCAAAGAAGCTCTCATTATAGCCAAGACTCAATTCAATTCAATTTTATTTATATGGCGCCAAATAACAACAAACAATTGCCTCAAGGTGCTTGTCACATCAAGGCATTTTATATGCAGAAGATATGCAAGACATGCAGAAGAGTGTCTCGGCATGCGCAACACATTGAGCTTTGAAGGAGGTAGACAGCAGAAGACCACACTGGGTGCCAGTGTCAGCTACGAACAGGAAAATGAGGCTGCAATACACATAGTCTCACCAAAATTGGACAACAGAAGATTGGAAAAATATTGCCTCGTCTGATGTGTCGCGATATCTTCGTGATGCTGTCATCTTAATATGGACCAAAATCTTTGAGGAATGCTTCCAGCACCTTGTTGAGTCTATGCCATGAAGGGTTAAGGCAGTTCTGAAGGCAAAAGGAGATCCAACCCAGTACTAGCAAGATGTAGCTTACCTAAAAAAAGAGTCTGGTGAGTGTGTGAGCCACTCATGGTATTGTGCTAAGAAACACACTTCACACCTGTGTTGCAAAATCGTACACACTGGCAGCATAATGCGAACACACCTCCAACACCGCTGTCATCTGTTACATACAGGAACTCACAATTGAACACGTGTCCAATGATGCGACCAGACCAACTGGGCAGGATAAAAGTCAGTTAAGTGTGCAGGTGGCACATGTCCATTTACAATGGACTGACACATACAGAGAAGCAGAGGAGGAAGAGGAAGAGGACAACCGAGAACAGTCATCACCGATGAGACGCAGGCAACCATTGTACACCACGTCCTCGTCCGCGGGATGACAATGCGGGAAGCAGGACAAAGGGTCCGACCCAATCTGAGCAGATTCTCTGTGGCAGCATCATCAGGACATTCACTGGTCCATGCTGTACAACATTTGACACACACAGTATGCCACACTGCAAATACTGTGATGTTCATTACAATGCAATGTCCTAGTGCACTCAACCTTTCCCAGAATTGAACAACGACCACATGCGTGTGGCAGCGCCCTTTTCACGCAACATGTGGAAGTCCTTGGAGGGTGGCAATGTCACCCTCTGTGCAGCCTGCGGTAACTGGGGGGGGGTCCTCCACTGTCTTAATGAGCAAGCAGTGCCTCCTTTATACGTCATACTTTGGGACAATGGTCACCTTCATCGTCCGCCCCGATATCAAGATCTGTATCAGTAATAGATACAAGCATCTACGTAGAGCTGATACATGCACCTACAGCCACTACCTCAATCATATATAGGTATTTTATGTTCTATGTATTGATTGGATTAAATATATTTGTATCAACAGCCCTACACCAGTGGGGTATGTCATTGGAGGCAATAGAACATGTGTGTTACGATGTTACTGTAGAGTCCTGTCAAAGTGTGAAGTTTAGCACAAATGGGGGTTTCCCATTACGTGGCAAGATATCGGATTGCCTGTCAGGCAGGATGCTGGTCGTCCAACTATGGCAGTGTTTTATTATTTAATCTTGAATATAAAACATAGTCATGTAGACTGCATGTTCTAGATACTGTATTTTTAAGAGTCATTGATGTAGTGTCCAACAAATGATCTTGTAGTAATATATATATTTATATATACTATATATTATTTGATCAAATATGCCTGAGATTTCAGGTTGTACTGAGTTCAGTATAGCCTGAATTTTGCAACCTGATGGTCTTAGGCATATAGTCACAAATGACTCTTCAAAAATACATTAGCTTGAACTCTCTTATTACTTGTGTTTATAGTTCAATTAAAAATAAAAACCCCTGAGTTGACACACAAGCATCCTGCCTGACAAAATAATCCAGATATCCCCCAACTTAATGAACATTACTCTTTAAACTTCACACTTTAGCCATTCAAGTGACACACAAGCACCCAATGACATACCCCACTCCTGTATTAGTTATACAAATATATTTAATTCAATCAATACATAAAACATAAAATACCTATATATATTTAATTGATTGCTTATCGTATCAGCTCTAGAAGATCTTTATGGCATATTACGTGATAAGATCTTGACATGCGTTTGACAGAATGGTCAGTGACCACCTGGTATTCTAACTCTGGAAAATGTGTATCCTGCAACTAGTTAGTAAAATCCTCCCTGTGGTGGCTTTGGTTGCTGCAGTCATGGTTTGAATAGAGATAACAGACTTGGGTGCCTGGGTGCATATGGTGCGTTGCAGTGTGGGTGGCGCAGATTCAAGTCCCGGCCTGATGCCAGTTTGCCTGCATATCTTTCCCCCGTTTTCATGTCTTTTTCTACTACGAATAAAGCCACTGTGGCCAAAAAAAACAAAAAAAAAAACAGAGATGACATCACTAATCATCATCCAGCTACTCTCCAAGGTGTATTAAAAAGCTACTTTTGACTGCTCACTTGTCACCACAGTTGGTGGCTCTCCATGTTTGATCTGGCAGAGCTTTATGTTGGATGCCCTTACTGACACAAGCACAAAATCCCCATTTTGCATCACACTTTGTGAAGTTGTACTACTGCTTGGCTAATAGTTTGAGAGTATTTGCAGACAAACACTAAAACTTACAGGCAGCCGTGGCAATCTGCTAGCAACCAAACCAATCACTAGGAGGGTTTGAAACCGATTTTATGACAGATCTTTATTAATCTGTGCATGACCTTGCATACGAAACATCAGTATAATGGAGCATGCATTAGTACAGGGTGTGAACTCAGTTTACTGATTTTCTCGATCTGGGACAATTCTCACAGCAGAAAAGTCATGCTCACTACTCTTAATGCAGTTCTCAAATCAGTAATGCATTTCCTCCCCCATATCAGCTTTTCTCATTGTTTTCGTAGACACTACTATTATTTCTAACCATGCTTCACTACTAAAGATATTTGTTACTGTGTTGATGCACTTCTCACTTGAATCTTACAACTCATCACAACAGTTTTTACTTTTGTCAGTCACAGCTCCAGACCACTCACTTTCCTGAATACTGTCCAGCACTGCATTAGTGTGTTCATATAAATTACTTTGAGCTTTTTTCTGAATGACAGCTGGGGCAGGCTCCCCTGCAACCCTTCAGCAGTCTGTCTTGACCATGTTTACATACCTAAATACTTTGAATAGCTGCTCCGTGATTGGCCAATTAGACATCTGTGTAATGAGCAGTTGAACAGGTGTACCTAAAAAAGTGGTTGCTCTTTCCCAAAGGTAAGTCTGTGTTATGAAAAATGCCTTAACTGATTTGAGAGCTTGCATTAAGGGTAGTGAGAATGACATTTCTGCTGTGAGAATTGCGCCAAATTGATTGAGAATATTCAACAAAGTGGAGGAACAGTGTGGAATGTAATTTTTTTTTCAATGTTAAGCCTCTTAAAGGGAAAGACATCTCTTAACACAAAATGCAACCATATATATGCACTTAAGACATTAATTTTCTGACATTACTGTACCTGCTGCAATCTCTTTTTCACCCACCAGGATGTCCTTTAGAGAGAAAGGTGTTCTCGCATATTTGTCCTTCTTCCAGAAATGCTTCTTCCTCTTTCTGGTAACTAGGCTGAGGGGCTGGTAGTGGTCGGCCTCACTCAGGCTCGGGACCGGGATCAACCTCCCTGTGTCTCCCACCTGCTTCACAAAGTTTTTGGTGGCTGCTGCAAACATTTCTAAAGATGCATAAATGTCAAACCAGGTAGGAAAACAGCCCGTACTCCACTGCTGGGCACGCTTTCCTGGTCTCGGGTTTGGTGAGGAGTACTCCCTCTCAATGGGGGAGCTAATTCAGGAGTGTTCTTTCAGACTCGTGAAATGTTAAATAATGCAGGAAATGTGTAAGGGAATATGGGACACTGAGGTGTGTGTTAACCTGATAGGTCGCTGTAGGCCCACATCTTCCTGCCACCTGACAAATGAGGTGGAAGAAGTAATTATAAGAGCCTTTTTTGCACTTTTCTTTTCACATGAGTCCATATGTATTTGGGAAATTTGGTTTTCAAGGAATACTTTTAAAATAGAAGCCTAGTGCTATTAAGAATTACAGGAATTAAACAAATAATGTTGCAGCTACATGTTCCCCTTTGACTCTAATACATGAAACATCTGCTTTGGCCATGAGTCTATCTTTAGTCTGAAGACGGACTGGATTTTTTTTCTTTGTTGGGGATGCCTCTGTGGTTTTTGTAGGATTAAATGTTTTTGCATCTGAGCTTTTTTTAGTTTGGATAATGTTCACCTTTCTGACTGGTGGCTTCCACGCAGTGTGTCCTGCATGCATGCATGATGGTGGGTTGATCTCTCCTGTGGTTGCACTGCTTTCTAGTCTACACAACCAGAAATAGCCTGTATGTTTGAAGGTTTCAAGCTGTCTTACCACAGAAGCTGGAGTCAGTATTAGCTTTCTATGTATTACACTCCCTTTTAATGTTTTACTTTTTGGTCAGAAGAAGTCACGTATTTGCTGTAAGTATGATTTAAGTGTTAAAATAAAACCTTCTTGCTGTAAATCGCAGTTGTAAGTTGTAAGCCCACCTACTGTATTATATTTGGTTGAATCCCACCTGCACTCACCGGGTAAGGCCATTTACTCAAGAAAAGAAAAAATTCTTCAAAATTTAACTTTGATCCTCCAACCACTTTTTCTACTGCTTCTCCAGGTCTGGGACAGACTAGGGGTCTTTTCTTGGTTGGCTATGCCCAAAAGACCTTGTCTGGTAAGTGTCCAGTAGTCATTTATAGACAGATCTTCAAACATGACTGTAACGCACACTCAGAACACGTGGAAAGATCCTTTTAAATTCATCTTAGTGACTGAGCTCCTCGTCCTATTTCCAGTGATAAGCCCTGGTGGTCCTATTTATTTTGTATTACAGGACAGTGCAAAAGTTCTGAGCCCCTCATTTCTTTATATATTTCTAGGAAAATGGGAAATAGGTACAGCGATTTATTGAAACCTGTGCAAACACACATGGAAATACAGTATATAAGGCAAAAAGAGAGCTGGTATAATCCAATATTTGGTGTGACCACCTTTATTCTTCAGCACAGTCTGAACTCTCTGAGGCAGCTTTCTTCTCATTTCTTTAAGTAGTCTTCAGGAATAGTTCTCCAGGCTTCTTGAAGGACATTCAAAGCTCTTCTTTGGATGTTTCTGCCTTTTGTTCTGTTCTCTGTCAGGATGATCCCACACTGCTTCAGTAATGTTGAGGTCCGGGCTCTGGGGAGGCCAATCCATGACTGATAGTGTTTCACTCTTTTCTTTTCCATCCAGGTATGTTTTGTTATTTTGTGTCAGCCCAATTGTGACCCTGAATTAGATAAGTGGAACAACATGAATGGATGGATGAAAAACAACTGTAAGTCTACAGTATGCTGCCTGAAAAGCACAAGATGAACCAGTGCTGAAGGGAGGTGGTTGGGGCAGATGGTGGGTGAACAAAGTGCACGATCTTGATTAAAGTGTATGGCCAGCATCCTGGGTCTTGCCTAGACAGCATAAAACTGTAACTTCCAGGTTGGAAAAATTAAACTGATGTGAAAGTACCTTAAATCTGCATTCTATCTGAAGGCCATCGGATGGCGATGGCTGTGGTTGTAAAAAATACTTTTGGTCTTATAGAAATCAACGGAGAAACATCTTTCTTCTCTTGACCTCTTTAAATACTTTCCTGCTGAGTTTATGGGCTCATTCACTTGTTTGGGGTCATACTGAATAAAAAAAACTATAGTCGCTTATTTGCCAACAACTTGTCATTCACAAGTCATTAGCCAATGAGCATGCAGTTTCACAGACAGACCAATGCACCCTTGCCAGATCCAGATTTTTGAAACCAAGCTGGCAATAATGAAAATGTTAATCTGGCTTCAGTTTAGAAACCTGTGGATGACATCACAGTAGCTACGGCCATCTTTTATTATGTCTTTAGGCGCTGGTTATGTTAAAATTCCTCTTAATTTACTTGGTGTTGCTGGAGGGCTTTTGATCCTTGGTGGTATTGATTTGCCCATATATATAATGCCCGACCTACCCACATGTAAAGTACCTGTGAACATACAAGAGATCAATTTGGACTGTTCTTGTACATCAAAAATTAGGTTTATGAGGTTAGGGTCCTGGGTATACCAGCTTTAACCATTCTGACTCATTGTGTTGATAAAAGGAAAACATGTACTGTTGACATGCTCGGTGTCCTTGGAGAAAATTGATAGGCAATCAGGTTTTTGATAGTCTGACCTTTATGACCTGTGGTAGAAAGGATATCTTTTCTAACCATTAGTCTACCACAGTGGAACAAGTCTATGGATATGCAGAAGCTGAGTTCTCATCTGACAGAGGAACTGTCTTCCCATCTGCCTTAGTTTCCATCCCCTGGTGGCTCAGTGATGAGAAATCAATGTGTTTCTTCAAGCACCTGAAACACTTCCTGTCTTGTTCAGCAAAGGAAACAAGTGAAATCCACCTCGCCCACTGAGAGAAATGTTACTTTGGAAGCCTCTGACAGCTCAACTGAAAGCAAATATCACTCAAAAAGACAAACATATTCTAGTGGAGACAATGGCAGAGGAGTCATGGTGTTTGTTTTGCTGTCCACCTCTGGGACATCACCTTAGGGACTGAGAGCCAGCTTGACACACTGACTTTGGCAGACAGTTTTCCCCTGGAAGACCCATCAAATGGATATAACATGCACGCTGTGTACTGCTCCAGATGGAGTGCACAGATGTAGGAGAGAAATAACAGGTAGACCGAAATAAACTGCTTCAGATATTCAACAAAATAGAGATAAAGTTTTGTAACCACTGCTGTTAATTTAGCTTCATTTACACATCATGTTTAAATGAAACACAAGATGTGAGGTGTGGCAGCAAAAACTGCACCACAGATAGATGTTAGCACTGGTTTCACTCAGACTCTCTCTTACAAAGCAAGAAATCACCAGACTGATAATCCTCATAGTGGATTATCTTTTCATAAGTTACCTCATAAAGATAAAATGAAAGAGTTCAACACAAACTTCCTTTTGCCTGAAGAATCCAGCAGACACCGATATTATTCAGTATTGGCACAACTTTCATTTTGAGACTATGATGCTGTGCAAAATTCTTGAGCCTCCCTTCAATTCTTTTAATTTTCCTTCCAAGAAGCCAGAACCTTAGCAAAGACCCAATCTTAAATTGTATCTTTAGCCACTTTGTTACTAGCAGCCTGTCTGATTGGCAACAGCTTCGTTTTTCAGCATGACAGTGATCCCAAACACACTGCCAATGCAGTAAAATCATAGCAGGATAGAAAAAGATTCAATGAAACACTATCAGTCATGGATTAGCCTCCCCAGAGCCCATCCAGATCATATTGACAGAAAAAGGAACAAAAGGCAGAAGCATCCAAAGAAGAGCTTTGAAGGTCCTTCAAGAAGCCTGGAGAACTATTCCTGAAGAGTACTTAAAGAAATGAGAAGAAAGCTGCCTCAGAGGTCAGGCTGTGCTGAAGAATAAAGGTGGTCACACCAAATATTGACTTGCAAGCTCATTAGAATTATACAAACTCTGTTTTTTCTTATATACTGTATTTCCATGAATTCAATAAGTCTATGTGCGTATTTCACATTTTCAGCAAAATATAAAGAAATAAGGGGTGGCTCAAGACTTTTACAAAGTGCTGCATTTTTTGATCAGACTGGACTAGACATCAAGGAAAGATGGTTAATCAGCATTGAAATGCTTGCTGGGAACCTTTATCTTGACGTTAAGTAGCAGTTTTAGCACTGCGACCCAAATGAAAAAGAAACTTTTCTATTGGCACTTTTTAGACTTTATATAATGACCACTTCCCTGGGCTGAGGGATCTTTTTTTCATCCATTCTTGATATCAAAGGTTTGTTATTTATTTGTGATGAAGGGTACTTTTCCTCAACAAAACAGCAGCAAAAGGACAAAAAGGGCTAACTCTCATGCAGACCTTATTCTTAAGCCTTGGAGAATTCAAGGAAAAAGGTCAACAAACTGCAAATTATGTGCAATCCTTACTGTAGCTTTCAAAAGTAATTTCTTCAACTTCACCATCCAGCCCATCTTCTTTCATCAGCCTTCCAAATGGACTAATTTCATGCAGCCTTTAATTACTCCATCTTTCAAGGCAAATGCAGTGGGAGGAGGAGGTTGGCTCTGACCTAAAGCAAAAAAAGAAATGATGAGAGAGGAGACTAGAGAGGAAAGGAGGCTGAGAGAGAGAGTAAGAGGGAGGTGTTGGTGGGGGGGTGGTGGTTGAAGAGGGTGCTTCTTACAGTTTGCAGTAATCGCTCATCCAGGAGCCTTGTTGCACTCAGGGATATTTGGGATTTTTCAGCCTGGATGCTGTAGCTCGGGGTTGTGCTCTCTCTGACTTCCTCGTCTCTTGCGTGGCGGCTTGTGTTTGAGGACGCTGCATGTCTGGCATGCAGACATGAGCCCCTCGTTGCGCTCTAGGATTACCGTCTGCCTGGCCCTCACCTTGGCTCAGGTGATCGCTGTGACCTGCCAAGAAGATACCAAGAATGGTGAGTGCTCTCTGCCAAGTTATGACTTCTCCTTCTGTCTTCTGATTGGCTTTCTGTGTTACCTGATAGGGATGCTTTCTTTGCTTCTGTGGGCTTTTGCTCTGATAACACATAGACCTGAAATTTAGAAAATGACCAGTTCACGTGCTTGGTACATTTTTTTCATGTTTGTATGTATAACTCCTGAGAGCAATGTCTTCCCTTTACTGTCTTCTAATGATTCATGATTCAACAAGGCCCTTGAAAACCCTTGGATCTGTATTTTTTTAAATAAAATTTTCATGTTCATATTCTGTGTTTTTCCCGATTATATCAATGTTTTAATGATTTTTTTCAGAATTTCAGGATGTGGTTGTCCTGTATAGTTAGACTGGGATATTATGCCTCCTAAAGCTCAGGCTACACTGGCCTTGTGGTTTAGGAACGAAATTTTAAATTCACACCCACAACCAACACCATTAAGACGGGAATAAATCCTGCCTTAATGAGACACCGTTTAGGGAAAGCTGCTACAAACCACTAAGTTATGATTAGACATGGAGCAAAACTGACAACGTTTTAGGATTCATTTAGAAGTCCTAAATTTGATAAAAAGCTTTGACAGTGAAATGACAAAATTTGAGATGATTTCTCAAGGATGGAGATGTGGCTCTTGTCTAAAATAAAATATCCCAGTGGATGTGATCCTGGGTCAAAAATACCCCCACCCCGACAGGCTGCAGTGCACACTTAAAGAGCACACAGGGCTATTTCAGTGCTAGATTGAGGCTGAATGAAGGGGTTCGGAGTGCCACGGCTATAATGATGTGGCCTTGTGGATGGGATGGACAAAAGAAGGCCACTAATTTTGGTCAGACTCTGGGCCAGTTGCAGACAAGACACACCCAGTCTAAGACTATGCTGAATATGAAATATGCTTCTTTTGCTTTTATCCAACTCTACCTCCACTGAAGCTTTCATGCGGCAAAGGGATAAACAAAAACTTAAAAATATGTGCATTAGCCTTTTCTGGGTCTGAATCTGCCATATTTGTATTCAGTAATGTCAAGAGAAGGCATTTTCTCCAGCTGTGGCCTGATAGGTATCACTTACTAACTGTGTTTAGAGCAAAATTCAAGACAAAGGTGTACATGGATATGTGACCTCAATATGCAGACTCCTGAGAGGCATATATATATATATATATATACATAAAACATTAACAGATTAATAAACAGCTACAAAGACAGAGGGGCATTTAAATATTGTGCTTTGTAAGATTGAGAATTTGCACATATTCGCTTCTTTGCTTGAGACAAATAGCAAGATTGATTTAACTCTTTTACTGTCCTGGAAAATGTGATGCTAACGAAAACAGCTGTTTAGTTTCCAGACTACAAAACAGGAGAGAAACAAATGCCCCGCTCACTAATTTAAAAGTTTTATCTAATTTTTAAACTTTACAAACATTTCTTGTAGTTTTTTTTGTGTTAATTAAACCCAATTTATTTTAATTTATAGTGTTAATGAGTGAGCCTCAGAGGTGCTAAGAGTTTTATTTTGCTAGCTTCAATCACTAGTGGTGTGCGATACTCCAAGATTTGGTTTTGATCCAATACCAAGTAAATACAGGGCCAGTATCGCTGATACTGATATTGATACCGATACCGATACCGATACTGGCACTTTTTAATAACTGTGAAAAATTTTCATGAAGTTTAAGTGTTTTGCGATTTTTTTCCTTTGGATTATTAATTAGTTAAAATCCAGGATAGAATCAGACAAAGTTTATAGGTAAATAGAAAATACTTTATCAAAATAAAAGTTTTTGTTCTGAAACATTAGAACAGCAACAAAACAATGTTCCCCATACATTGTGATGTCTGGATTTTTTTCTTAAATAAAGTGTACAAAATGATCACTCAAGAACAAATTAAAACTTTTTTTTTTCAAGTAGAGTGTTCAGAAAGTATAATACAAAAATGTAATAAAAAAAAATCCCTTAATTCACAAATTTTCTGGATTTTTCTTAAATAAACAAGCTGTACAAAATTATCACTCCACAACATTATAAAAACTTTAAAGTAAATTCCTTTTTCCCCCCAAATTAAAATATGTTAAGTGTCACGTGACGGTATAACATCAAAACACCATGTGGAGGGGAGGAGCGAAGTGTGCCTGCTCTGTGCTGTGACAGGAGCAGCACTTAAACAGTCAGCTCGCATCTTTGATGAAACTGAAGCTAAAGTATCGATCTAATTACACCGGTATTGATCAGATACCAATACCAACATTGGTATCGATATTATCTGTATTTGGATCGATCTGCCTCCACTATCGAACACTATCTTGCTAGCAAACAGCTAGCTGCAGCATCATCTGTAGTATACAATTGACTATTAACGAGATAGCTAAGAAGCTAACATAACTCAAGTCTCCTCTAGTTGCTAGCTTAGCCCAAAATTAGACTTTTGTCACTTTTCACTTTTTCCAGTTTGTGTGCTAAACTATGCTAACAGACAAATGACTGTAGCTTCAAATTTAACAAACAGATGAAATAGTGCATCAACCTTTTCAACCAAAATCCCTACAAAATAGCTAACGAGCCAACGCCACTTAGTGCTTACAGTGAGATTTTACTTCCTTCTCTTTGGAGTCTGTGTGCCAAGCTAAGCTCACAATTTTAACATACAAATATATGAGCGTAATAAACTTTCCCCCCATTAATCTCTATAAAATATCTAAAAAGTTGAAGTTACTTGAAAGAGTATCACCTGGTTGCCTGCTTAATTTAGTCATCACTTCCCACTGTTTCCAGTCTATGTGCTAAACTAAACTGGCAGATAGTTGGCCATGGCTTCAAATTTATATACAATTATAAAAGTAATAAATCTCATAAGTAATGCAAAGTAATCAATCTAAATTTCTATAAAGTAGCTCACAAGCTTAGTGGTTGCCAACTTAGTTTACAGTTTGTTTACAGTGAGCCTTCATTTTTTAGTCTTTGGAGTCTGTGTGCTAAGCTAAGCCAGATGATAGGTGGCTATAGCTTCAGATTTAACATACACAGACAATATTTTCCCCTTAAAATTGCTCAAACGTAACCTAACAATAAAGACCATTGTCTGATTGCCTGTTTAGTTTACACTGGGTCAGTTACACTTACTTCTTACTCAGAAGAGTGAAAAGTAAGCTAAAATTTTGAGATATGTACCTTGAAATCTTGAGAACGATCCGAAGTGTTGACTTTTTTTTTTTTCATTGGCGGAAACAAACTTTCATATTACATTTGGCACTAATTCTTGCAAAAATAAGTTTGTTTTGCTTTTTTATCTCTATACTCAGCTTGAGTGGTATATGCATTGGGGTTCTTTGTTGTGACCCTTTAAATCAAAGGTATGGCCTTCATGATTGCTTTTGTTCCCTATTAAACCAAATTTATAGTCTTGGGTTTCTTGATTTGAATCATTTTAATAAATTTTAGAACCTTTAAAGGAATAAAATATTCAAGAGAATTACTGATGACCTTCAAAGGAATACCTTCATGTCCTAATTATTGAAATAAATATTATAAAAGATAAAGAAGATGGTAAAGAAGATGATTAATGCTCCTTTATCTTCTTAATCATCCTAACATGACTCAGTCCTTACTTTGTAAAACACTAACCTAAAGTCCAGCTTTTGTGGACTGAATATGGTTTAAAAACTCAGCCTGTATTCAGACAGTATGGGTGGAAAGCTGAAAAGAAAACCACAGCTAGTCATGATAATTGACCTCATGCTGTACTGTATATGTAAGCTATAATCACATCAAAAAATAGCTGAGCCACTGCCTAAGAGAATAAAGTTTGTAGTATAAAGTTCAAGTAAAGAACAAAGAAACCGTAAAACTAAATTTCATCTGCAGAAGTGATTAAAATAGATGATTTTTTACAGATTAAATGCCAGTGCTAATTACTGCCATTAGGAGCTCTGCAGGGTAAAGAATTTACAGCCACAGGGTGCAGCAGGTTTCATGGCAGGAGGTTTCTCCGGGTGTGGCACCTCCCAAATAAAGTAAAACCACAGCTTCTGAGCCCAGCGTATAATACAGCCGCTGTGGTTTCCCCAGAAATAACTGCTGCCTTTAAGAAGCAGCCTCTCTCGTGGGGAGCGGCTACACCACATAATTAGTGCTTAGGGACGTCACTAAACTGCCAGGATTAAAATGCACTCAGAAAGCCTGCAGCAGGTGGCCATATATGCACTCTTTTCCTTCTTTTTTTTTGTGATAGTTTTGGGATCATTTCATGGCAGGGGCACAGTTTGATCCAAGGCCAGCAGAATAAAAGTGCCCAAAATTGTCCTTACACTGCAAAAGAATGTTAGTACGTGTCTTACACATTTAATTCAAGAAAGCAAGTATGTTTTCTCATGTTCTTTTTTAAATCCCAGAATGAGGTAGCTCTACTTTAGCTGTCTTCTTTATAAATTACAATATTTAAACACCTTTCACCTCATATTTTGCTCTTGATTAATGGACATGCTGATAGATTTTGCACCGTGCGCTCTGCTGCAATGAGAACTCTACATCTTGCTTTGCTCTATGTGTATAATTGAGCGATGAGAGACAGATGATTGCATACATGCGTTCAGGCACATTTATAGTCGCATTCATAGCCAGGAGCTGTCAACGTCAACCACAGTCTAGCCACTGACTACTCAGAAGCAATTTACCAAAAAGTACCTGTCACGGAGGAGAAGGGTGTTCACTGAGGTTCTTACTAATTAGATAAACAGTCTCAGTTTGAAGACACATTTTGTTTCCTATATGTTTAGCTGACTTAAAGGTTAAAGAAATGAAGAACATGAACAAAAATGCTTCCTATATTGATGTACGTAACATGAGCTTCAAGCTTTAAGTTTTATGGTAGTGCTTGAGTATCTCTGTATTTTGTGCTGGCCATAGACTGATTATAAAAGATTGATGGAGCCACCATGATGTCACCTTCTGGTCAGGGTAGCCTCGTAAAAGTTCAAGCCAACTTTTGATTCCAGTAAAGACCGTAACTTACAAAATGAACTTCATGTTTTATTCAGTATGATCTGAAACTGAGCGACTGAGTCCATAAACTCATTGGAAACTGTTTACTGAGGAAGCCGAGGGCTAGACTTCTTTACAACCAAAGTAGCCCCCCTGCTGGCCATTAGAAAAGATACAACAATATGCAATATAACATTTGAACCCCCCCCCCGACAATTCAGGTTATATTCCTTTGGGAAGGCAAAAGGGGGGTCCCACACAATGGTAGTAAGGTCTGCCTAATAAAGTGTCCAGTGAGTATATGTACGAACACATTGTATATACAGACCTGTGGTGGATGGGAGCAGCTAGAAAAAAGATCACTTTTCTTCATCTTTAAACTTGCTGAACAGCTGGTTTGATGAAGGACCCTAACAGTTTTGATTTAATCATGGTTACACTAACAAACACCAGCTCCTTGTTAGTTCAAGAAAAAACATTTACTTTCACTGCTGTGTCCTTGCCGTGTGGGGGTCACAGAGGAGAGGCTGCAGCTTCACCAAATCACAGCTTCATCTTCACTGCTGCTTTTTGTGGAGAAAACTGGAGTCTGTTCAGCTGAAGCTTTTAACGCTGACTGTTTCCACACACACGCGCCTAAATATGCTTTTAAATCCATCTATTTTCAGTAAGAAATGTGAGTGAATTGTTCGCTCTGTCATTGTGGTATTCCTGCTGTGTTTCCCACGCCAGTGAGAACAGACTCTTTCTGTAACCTCATACAGAGAGCGTTTCTTCATGATAGCTTCACTGAACCCATTTTAATCTGATTGTTTCAGGTATTATGATATCTTAACTTGACATCGAGCTAACTAACATCAAATTAACTTATACCTGATTGGCAATTGGTGCAACTTGATGACCAAATTAATTAAAATTGGAATGCGATTGAAATTATAAAATGTTTTTGTGACACTTTTATGTCAAATTAAAACCAAAGGTAGGATTTAGGTTGTTTCAGACCTACTGCTCCAAGAGAAATGTTCTCTCTCTGGTGTGACGTAAAGAATATTAATACACACACATACTGTTTAATGACATCTAGGAGTATAACCCCTCTTTGCCAGTGATTGTGTGCTGTTCCAATTGTTGGTTGTTGCTCTGCTTGACTCAGACAGCTGTACAGAAAAAGGAAAAGTCCACCGCAACTATGAGATATGGAGCCCAGAGCCATGTCGGGTCTGTGTGTGTGACTCGGGCAATGTAGTGTGTGAGGACGAGGTGTGTGAGGAGCTGAGTGGCTGCCAGATGGCGGTGACTCCAGAGGGCGAGTGTTGCCCCGTGTGCTCGAGCGCACTGCCGACTCACACAGTAGACACTAAAGCAGGTAAACCACTGCAGCTCTATCTTCAGTATGGGGATGTAAGTCCACCTTAAGCGCCCTTTCAGCTGGTCATTATGGGGGTTTCAGTACAATGTGGCTGTAAGCTCCCACATGTTTGTATACAGCTGTGGATATGATAATAAATCTAATGGCAGGGAAAACCAGCCATTATGCTGTGTTGTATATAACAAGGTCTTCAAAGACAACATTTCAGACAGCATTTAGAGAGATTCAGCTGTCAAATTGTGGTTCAAGCTGTGCTTAAACTACTTTTAGCTCATATACTACTCACATCTGGAACAAATCTTTCAAATCTAAATTGTGGAAGGATCTATTTGCATCTTTTGGCGGCATAATGGTGCAGTGGTTAGGACCCGAGAGGGTCCTGCTGGCCAGCTGAGGCCTTTCTGCTTGGAGCGTGCATGCTCTCCTTGTGCCTGTGTGGTTCTCTCCGGTTCCTCCCGCTCCTCCCACAGCCCAAAAACATGCACGCTAGGTTAGACCCAAGTCACACTGGCCTAGAGACTGGTCTGCAACCCCCTGAAAATCATCATTTGCTAAGGAATAATGTGTATTCCCTGACAGGTTGGCTAAGGGTTGCTGGAAATTTCTGTAAAATTGATTGCTAAAACCTTAGTCACACAAGCCTAGAGACTGGTCAGTGACCCCTTGGTTAATTAGCCTGGTTGCTCGGGAAAAATGTATATTCCCCAGTCTGTTAGCGAGTGGTTGCTGATAGTTGCCATGAAATCGGTTGTAAAGAGAGTGCTGCACCAAAAACCTTGTGATTGCTTTGGTTGCTAGCAGATTGCCACAGTCGCCCATAATTTGCATGGAAAACAGCAACTCATCATCGAGTGATAGTGAAGCTTCAAGAAGAGCAACACAAACTGGAAACTGAGAACATTAACCTCCAAAGCAAAAGCTGCACCTTTCAAAACAACCTTTACTTTGAAGGTAGATATTCTCCCTTCCTGGGTTGTGTTGCACATTTTTAAGTTTTAATACATCTCAGCTAGTAATTAGCGCTTGCAGACTAGTAGGTGTCTTACATGCAAATGATAGGCAACTGCATCAATCTGTTAGTGACCATAGCAATCACAAGGAAGTTTTTGGTGCAGCCCCCTCTTTGCGACCGATTTCACCTGCCAGCAGCCGGCAGTCTGCAGTAACCACTCGCCATCTAGTTGGGAAATACACATGCATGGCTGGTGAGTGTTATTTAAACATTGTGAACAGTAACAACTTGACATTCTTAGACTGCAGTTCAGTGGTGTTTTTAATTCTTTTTGGCTTATTAAACCCATGTTTCTTATTGTAGACTTCATATCTTTAAACAGGAGTCTCAGCAGTAGATGGACACTGTAGATATTTCATTTGCCCACTTTACAATGTGGTGGAGCCAAGTTAAGTTAATGCTGGTTATGCTGTTGTGCCATAAACTGTCAGACCTACATTTGCATTTTCCTAGATTAGATTAGATGAGAGCTAAAATACTGTGACTATATTAGTGGATTGAATATCTAAGAGCATCCTAGAGCATCCGAGGGTTTATAGCGACTGTGGCCTTTTCTCAGACAGGAGTAGCTTACTAGAGGGGACAAAAACTGTGTCTACTTAATGGAACCCCCACAATGATGTACAGGCTGAAAGGGACTCACCCACGATACTCATGTGGCTGCTGTTCTGTCTCATGAAGATACCTGCACAGAAAATGGCACAACCTACTCCAACAATCAGATATGGAGCCCAGAGCCGTGTCGAGTCTGTGTGTGTGACACGGGGACTGTGGTGTGTGAGGAGGTGGTGTGTGAAGAGCTAGGCGACTGCGAGACCACCGAGGCACCTCAGGGCGAGTGCTGCCCCGTGTGCTCAGCAGCCACACCACAGCCTCCGAACACGGACAATAAAACTGGTAATAAATATTTTGAGTTTCTTGTTAGACAGATTCAAACATCGGGCTGTCTGTTCTGTAAATTTCCACACTGGGTCTACTTTTTTTAGATTTTATTTTCCTTTAATAAGAATGAAAATGGTCGCTTTTTAACGCTGAACTACTGCTTCCCCACTTTTTACAACCCATGGTGCTGTTATAACAAAGTATGATCTGTCCTGTGTGCTGTGAATCATAACTTTACGAACCTTTTTATTCACTACAGCACGTGCTCACAGCATTAAAGAAGGATTATTCAGACTTCTTGCTTGCCAAAATAAATTTGTCACAGCTGATCATTATTTCTTGTTCTGGCATCAACATGCTGGAATGATAAGGTTACCAATAATAAAGAAAACTAAATGCAGATTGAAAGCTGGACATGAAGGCCAAAAATAAATGAAGATAAAATTAAAGGAACAATGTAAATTATCAAAGTACAGAGGCCATGCACACATTGCTTGAGAGATTGCTGCTGTATTGGACGTGATTATAGACAGTGTAAAAGATGGATGTAGCTACCCTGATGCCACCCGTTGGTTTCTGAAGTCCTGCTTTGAAACCTTGAGATGACCATTTCCATTGCTGCCATCAGAAATTGAATGTGACGACCACTTGTGATTGACAAGCCGTTAGCCAATGACCTTAGGCGCTTCCGTATTGGCTTAATTTTTCTGACCAGGAAGTTACATCCATCTTTTTTGCTGTCTATGGATGTGATACAACCATCAGAAAAATGCATATTTCCTCACCAGTTAGTGACTGGTTGCTGGAAGCTGCAAGATGTTGCTAGGTGAAACTGGTTGTAAAGAGGAGGCTGAACCAAAAACCTCCTTGTGATTGCCTTGGTTGCTAGCAGATTGCTACGATTGCCTGTAGTTTGCATGGAAACCACCTGCTTGTCTCCAAACACTTGCCAACTACGAGCCGAGCGGTAGAGAAACTTCAGAGTAAAAGTTATGCCTCAGTGTTGCAGCCAACATGTTTTAAAAGGCACAGCTTTAATTTTGTTGGAAAACAGTTTCCATTTGCTGTTTGTGTCACACTTTTCACAGTTTAATAAGCATTCCTGGACTAGCTGGTGAGTGTTTGTAGACAGATCAGCATCTTCCATACACACTCTAGTTGACTGCGG
>JAMQGT020004398.1:0-67332 GCA_024447675.2 Pterophyllum scalare
TTTATCATCATCAGTCATTTGGGACAACATTGGATCATTCAGAGATCCTCACTGAACTTCTGGAGTGAGTTTGCTGCACTGAAAGTAAAGGGGCAGAATAATATTGCACGCCCCACTTTGCAGTTTTTTATTTGTTAAAAAAGTTTGACACATCCAATAAATTTCATTCCACTTCACGATTGAGTCCCACTTGTTGTTGATTCTTCACAAAAAATTCAAATTTTATATCTTTATGTTTGAAGCCTGAAATGTGGCAAAAGGTTGAAAAGTTCAGGGGCCGAATAATTTCGCAAGGCACTGTGAATGTGTGTTTATGGTAACTTATGGCCTTGTTTCTAATATTCTTTTGACTCAATTTTTGATCCATGCTATCTAGTGAGCGAACATCTTGCTCTTTGCCTTTCAACACACCTTTTCATCCAGGGCCTTGTGGTGCTCAAACAGGGATTTGAGGGCCTTGAGGACTTCCACCTCACTGGAGACCCCTGCAGGGGACTGGGCTTGTCTCTTCACCACCGTCATCCTCAAACTGCGCTCGTGGCGAGACACAAGACACTCCAGATGTTCCAGCAACAACTGTATGATTGAGTGGGTTAAAGGGGGAAGGAGATGGGGGGTGATGAGAGAAAAGGAGGTAAGAAAGGAAAGGCACATACAAAATGAGCAGGAATTAAAGAGAGAAACAGAGATTTCAGGGTAGCAGACAGGATTTAAAAAATGAGAGAGAAGGCTCAGAGGTGACACAGAATAGTGAAGGATTTTAAGAGCGACAAGGAGACAAAATTGCATGGTGAGAAATGTTTCGCACAGCAAAAAGGAACAAGGAGTGAGGGGGAGACATAAGGAAAGCAGATATGGACAATGAAAGGAATCGTGGAGAGGAAAGAGAGTGTGGATGAGAAAAAAGAAGAGAAGGAAAAACAAATAGAAGCAAATGAAACAGTGTGACACCCACACAACCACAATGGGTGAAGAAGATAACACAGAGACTGTCACAGTGCTAATAAGCAAAATGGCTGCTAAACATCTTACACGTGTGTTGTTTCTTTCTGCCTTGAGCTCTGCAATCTCCTCCTCCCTCTCTAGAAGCTGCTCCCGGCAAACGTTCAGCTCTTTAGTCAACACAGCAAACTCCTGTGGAACACACAAGCTGCATTCAGGGGCAGAGAAAACAAACTACACAAACGTATGGTTTAAACATATTAAGTGGTAGCCGCACAGCCAATTCAGCTGTATTGAGTTTTAATTCAGGCAAGACACGAGTATGCACACACACACAGTACTAAAAATATACATAATCAAAGGCTTACAGTAACACACTTTGTGAAACACCTGAGACAAGTAATGTAGGAGGATGTACATGATGTAAACCTACATAATAATCATGTAAATCAATGACACACTTTCCACCACCACTCTCTCTTGCTCATCCTCCTCTGTGAACTCGCATTCATGCATGGATTACATCACACTGTTACACAATGGCTCGGCTCTGGAATGCACAGGAGAAACCCCAAAAACACAGCGTTGATATGTCATTTACAACACCGCTGGGAATGCAGTTTTCAACTCCTTCATGGCATTGAAACTGAGTCCAAAAAGGAGAGCTTGTCTTACATGATTTCCTTAAAAAAAAATAAAAGAAAAAGGAAAACACACAATGAGCAAAACTCATGGAATCCATGGTCAAGAATTTTTTTATCTCCATAAAACACATCCAAGGCTTTAGAAGCTGCTTATGAGAACAACAATGTGCAGATGTTAACGGTTGGGATTGCCTGCTTCGGATTCAAAAACACTTGAAAGTAGGCATGTGAAACTGGTTTGTGTTTGCAAGGGGAAAAAGAGAAAGAGCCAAAGAGAAATCTATGCAGATGGTGACACAGCGGGTTTATTGGCTCTTGGCCTTATGGGATTGTTTCTTGTTTGGATAGGGGTCAGCTTCGCAGTTGCCTTTTACTTGTTCCATTGTCGTTTCTCTTCATTTCCATCTCATCTCTAACTCTATAGGCTATAGCCGCCATTCATTTGAATGAATTTTCATTCCTGGTCTACAATGCACACGGATGGAAGTTAAACACACAGCAAATACCCATTTCCCTTGTAATTCATGCTGCACTCAAATAATCACATGTGCATTCAAATGCGATCCAACAATGTTGTTCTTACATTAATACAACTGTGAAGATGTTCCATGACCTTGTTTCCAAGGTGTTCAAGGCCATAACTACTTGTTATTATAAGAGGTAGACTAATTTGTTAAAAAAAATTAAATGAAGAAGAAACAAAGATACAATTACACTTTTCCTGAATCCTAAGGTGATGTCTTCAAACTCACCAGAGTAATAATTCAGAAACACAAAAAAGTTATTTAGTTTAATATCTGACAAAGTTCTGTGTGTCCATATACATGTAGGTGTTTATATATAGGATGTAAAACAACATAGTAATTGATATATTATGGAAACTAAAGTAAAACATGTATGGCAAATATGCTAAGTGCTCTTTTTATGAGAAAATTTTGAAAATATTGAGAGCTTTATTAGGTTTTTACATGACTGTGACATTCTAATGGGTGTAATATTAAAAAGGCACCTAAAGCTGCTTGCTATAAATAAGTAATGTGTTAAATTGCGTGGTCAGCATACGCTGTCGGTATACATGCATCATTCTCTTTCTTTAGTTTGGGTTGCTGTGGCATCTTTTTGTTATGCTCTCTCTCTCTCTCTCTCTCACACACACACACACACACACACACACACTGGCTTCCTACTCACTCTGGACTGCTTTTGGACAACAAACTGAACCGTGAGTAACTCAGTGGATTAACTTAACATCAATAACCTTAAACTTCTGTAAGGAAACCATAACAGCAAGTCAAGTCAGAGAAGAGAGATTGGCTCTTGAAAAAAAAAACTAAAAAAAACCCAAAAAACTGTAGGATAAAACTTTTAAATTCCACTGAGTACCTATAAGCAATTTAATCTGACAAGCTGAGAGAATTCCAACAAAATTACATTTTAATTGAAGTTCAGATAAAGCCCTGGCACATATTATCTTCCGTTCTCATTAATCAACCACTAACAATATGATTAACAAACATAATAAAACCTGATTACACAATGAGGGGAAATTTGCAGACTGCAACTTGGACTTGTCAGCCAGACCCACAGCATCAGAGAGGAAAAGTCTAAAGATGCAGTGGGGGAAGTATTTACGTCCTGTTCTAGCTGTAGCTGTGTCTTTCGCCACGAACCGTCACTGCAAAGGCTTGCTGTCTCATGAGCTCACTTCATGATGACACACTCAGAAAAGCAGACTCATACATAACTAGGGTCTGATAACACAGAGGATAAACAAAGTTGCCTCACAGAAATGTTCCATAACACACTTGGGATCACGAAAACACGTGTGTCTACAGCCAACCTGATTGCCCCACATAAATAAGCACAGTGTAAATACATACATGCGCAGCTTTACCTGTGGCAGAGCAATTGATAGCTGCCTCTGAAGGGACTCCTTTTCATGGCCAAGCTCGCGGAGGCGGAGCTGAGCTGTACCCAGGCTCTCCTGCGTCTCCCTCAGATTCTCCAGCAGCCTTTCCCTTTCTGTCAGCATGTTGACCATTAGAGACTCCAAGTTCCCTGTGCTGCCTCCTTCATCTCCTCCGCCTCTGGGCTCCCTGCCACTGAATCCTCCTCCACCCATTGCCCCTCCCGGGCCTCCAACTCCTGCACCGGCAGGTGAGGTGGGGCCCCCACCAGTCCCACTTCGCCCATCTTCGGATATGGTGGGCATCACCTCGCACATCATCATGAGACCGTGGCGTGTGTGTCAAGTTACAAAAGACAACTAAATAGTGGATTGTACGTGCAAAATGCCTGTCGTTGTGATAAGCTTCTGCTAAAAGTTTGATGTACAAAATATAAATCTTTACATTTTTCAGTTTTCCAAAAATATCATTCTTTTGGTTATGACTACACCTACATCTTCCTGTGTTTATTGCCTTTTTAGTTTTTTCTCCAGCACTCACTTCTGTGTGCCTTCGCTCGCTAGACTTCCATCACTCAGTTCCAACCTGCATGGTAAATGATTAGAATGTTTATGTGATCCCCTGTTATATAAGAGGGACTGCAGGAAAGCCTTTCTATGGGTGGCTTTAGGATCAGCGGAGGGTGAAGAAGGGAAGGGGTAATGGGGAAGGAAGGGACAAAGGAGGGCCAATGCACCTAAATCGTGTCCACAAGGCAGGGCTCCTCACAGCGCCGTTGGTAAGAGCTGAAAAACAAAGCAGGCATTGTATTAGATCCCCCACAATAAATTCCACTGTGAATATAAGAACTGTGAAAGGACTGTGCAAGCACGAGCTGGTAGTTTGAGACAACGAGACTAATGAAAATCTGAGGAACTCTGACAATGATGCCAACTGCTGATTTGCTATTAGCATTTCTGACAAAATAACAAACAGACTGACCTAGTATGCAATAATGCAATGACAACTCCAATAAAATGAGCAGAATCTGAATGTAATTCACACTGACTCACGCACCATGAGAAATGTCTTGATGAGCTAGAATTTATACTAATACTGTTCAACTCAGTTATAGAATATGACTTCAAATTGTTATTAAAACAATAATTCAGTATTTGGGAAAACACCAAGAGATGAGACGACCAATACCACTTTCATATCTGTCTCTAAAAACGGCATGAGGCCCCAGATAGCAGTTAGTGAGCTAAGTTAATAATAATTACTTTAAACAGAGGACAAATAGCTACCTTGACTCAGTCCAAAGCTGCCAAAATCCACCTTAGTGAGAATTATGGTGAGGTGCAGATAAATGGGTTTTAGGTTTTATGCTAAAATGACCCATCTGGCACTAGTTTTATGTTTTTATGGATGGATAAGTGAGTGGCATCAGTCTACTTTCATAACGTTAAGCTACAAAAATAAGCAGATGCATTTCCAAAATGCAAGGCAATTTACTAACTTTGTTGTATGCTCTTTTACTTTAAACAGTTCAACAGTCATGAAAGGTACGACAGCAAAATGGTACAAACAGCACAAATCATAACTGCATTTAAGCTTTTCGATTCTCATTTGGGCCACTTCCAAAATCAGATCCAGGTGTGACCTCAGTTGTTCTGAACGGTAATATTGGAATTCATGTAACCTTATTGTCACCTTTGTTATAATTCTGCACTGGCAGGAGTCACTTGGTGAATACATACATGGACTGAACACAATAAAAAAAATAATGGCATCAGACTCAAAGAAATGCTGAGACAAAGACAAGTTGAAAGAAACTAAAGACTCAAAGCAATGGTGTGGTCATGGTTGGCTCACCTTGTTTTATGTTGACAAATCTTTTTTTTTTTTTTTTTTGGATGACAAATCTAGCTGTCAGCCACACTGTATAGCTCGACTGGACATACAGGTCAGCGTAGGACCAGTTCACTGGAATCTAATCTTGGCCACATAAAAAGAAAAAGTGAGCAAAACAATGAAATATGAGCACTAACACTCACAGTGTTCATGCAGACAAAAAATTAAAAAGCTAATCTTAAAATTTCCAACGAAATAAAAACTTCAATTTGTTCACAAAGCTTTTCAAAGCTCTTCCAAAATGAAGCAATTCAGAATATGGCCATCTTTTAATCATCTGCATATCTTAAACGACCTATTTTTTTATTATCAAATGAGGCCTCTGTCTCATCCTGCAAACAGTGGGCCAAAGTGGTATGGATCCAGGCAATCGGCATTATTATTTTGCCTTGTGTCCGCTTTCCACAAATATCCTTCACTGTCTTGTCTGGAGTACTTAAGGATTTGCACTGCCCTTTATACTTTCAAGTGGTTTGGACTCATTTAGTGAACTACACATACTTCTTTATGTCAGTGAGACTGAAAAAGAGAGGTGCAATTAAGAATTTCTTTGTTCAACAAAAATCATCAATTTTGTGACTCAGCCACATTTAGACCACAGGTCTCAGCACCAGTGATAATAACTCTCTGTTAGTGGTCTTATTATCAGGAGTACTGCTGTAAAGGGGACAGCATAATAAATTAAAATGGGGGTAATCCTTAAAAAGGAATAAAAATATAATCAATCTATAATAACCTATAAAATTTCACACTATTGGCAGTATAAATTAGTTCTTGGCTACATAAATAGCTATGTCTTATGTCTTTAGTTTATTCCTGATGGGTGACGAAGAATAGTTTTCCTCCAAACGTGTTAGTTATGCTAATGCTGAAAATGAAGACTGACAATTCACTGCTAAATACCACCCAATCTCCCAACGATGTATTTAGGAGAGCCCTAAATTTTATTAAAAAACAATTAATCATAATTTTAAAAAAACCATCATCATCATCATAAAGCCACTGAAATAAGAGGTGTATAGTAGTTGATAAATGGTGTGCGACCACAGAGTGAATCAGCTGTAGGTCTGCTGCTGAAAAAAAAGGCTGATGTTAGAAACCTGAGCTCATAAAACTTTTACTAAGAGTCTTTTTTTTTTATTGGTTTACAAAAGCTATCTATTTAATTGTAGATTTTAAGAATTTTACAATGTTAACTTAATTTTGAAGATTTCAGAGGACCTTCATGTAATCCTAAAACTGGAAAAGTACTCATATACAGTACTTATATATCCTATACCAGCGAACGCCAACTGGTGGCATGCGGGCCACATGCGGCCTGCTAGAGCTTTCAATCCGGCCCCCCAAATATTACTGAAATCAAGCCTAGCCTGGTGAGGAGGAAAAAATATAAAGAGTTCAGATGCAAAAGCCGCTAAATGCCACTACTGTCAAAAATGAGAAGAATTTTTATGAAATCCTTTCCACACGTACTATATGCCAATCAAATCATGTCACATCATAGCCCATTAAATACCCGTCTCTGACTAGTCTGAATTATCAAAAGCCTCAAAACGCCACTTCCCGTTGCCCACAAAAGCCTCTATGTCTCTAGAACCAATCAGAATGCAAGATCGGACATGTGAAGTATTTTCAGCACTGGGCTGCACTGAGGAGCTGGCTTTTGTTGGTGTTGATCAGACTGTAAACACAGCTGTAGGTGATTCTAGCCTTGTTTTGTGTAGAAAAAATGTTTGGCTTGGCTAACTAAAGGAAGTAAAAGTTGTAACGAGATTTCCGTCTGTGAATCTGAGGAAGGATCGTTACTGGCTGCCAAGCTTACTCTCCGGCCTGTGCAGGGCTCCTGTCTTCTTTGCTGTGAGGGTCGCTCACATGGTCTGCTTACGGAGGGACGTGGTGGTGGTGTAAGCCAGACCGGTAGAGGTGCTGTCACAAACCCCGCAGCCTAGCATCTACTTTTCTGTTATTGTTAAAATAAAGGTGCTACCATTTTGTGCCATTGTGGTTGTACTGTGGACATCTATGTAGAAATATTGTTATTATAGTCTAAGATTTGCACCTTTTGCTTTCATTCACACTGGGCAGAGGACGGGCTGAAGATTTAGCTGGTTTTGCCTCAAAACAAAAAATGATTTGTTAAAAAAGTAGGTAAATTACTATAATTTACATTTTTGAAAAAAAAAAGGTACCTCATCATTGCCTGTAAAATCAAATGACTTAACTTTACCATAAGATTCAGATAAAAAAAATTTTTTAAAAATGCTCCTTTAAAAAGATAAGTGTCCAGGCAGATTTTGAGGGTTTTGCATCTGAACTCTTCATATGTTCCTATATTCATTTTTTTAAAATCAGCAACAAAAGTGCCTTCTAAAAAGTAGATGCATAAATAAACTTGTTGCTTATTTAACATTTTATTGTTTCCCATGCTCGTTATATCTATTATTATATTATAATGAGAACAACTGCCCACAGTTGCAGTGTCTCCATAACAACCATCAACATAAGAACATACCAGTACCAGTCAAAAGTAATGTAAGTGCAAGACTTGCATATCACATCATTAAAAATAGTATAAATTTGAAAGGAAAATTAATATATCAAATGATAATATATTACTTAGGATACAAAATTAATTTTATTTTAATTTACGAGAGCATCTGGCCCTCACAGTCTCTGCCGAGAAAAATTCCGGCCCTTGGACAAACGTAGTTGATGACCCCTGTTCAAAAGTACTCGACCACTTACTCCTACAGGAGCTGCTCGGCCATGGAAACTCATGAAGCTCTCAGCGCACAGTTTTCCTGCTGATGTTCATGCCAGAGAGGATTTGAACTCTGTTGTTCCTGATTCAGAAAAGTTCTGGAGCTCTGTAACTATATGTTGTCTGTCATTTGGTGGCTGACTTCCTGTGGTTCCTAAATACTTCCACTTTGTGATAATACCACTTACAATTAATCCTTGAATGTCTAGGAGAGGAAAAATCTCAATGACTAAAATAATGTAAAGCTTCATAATGAAGAGTTATTATAGAATATTAAAGGACAGCTTAAATATACTAAGATGCCATATTGTGCTTTTAAAGCACTTTATTAATATGCATAGCCCTTATAAGCAGTGTAAATGTGTGCATTAACACTACCTCATTCAAATTTTCTGGCTTCAGGGGTGGCATTATATGTATTTACAGAATATAGGAGGTGGGACGAAATGGTGGGAACTGAGACGGCATATGTCCACATTTTTGTGTAATACCAGTGCTTATCATTGTTATATGGGCATCCAGGAACCACAAATGGTGTAGCTCTTGGTTGGTAATTTAAAGTCTGTTACAGCTCTGAATTAGCTTCTCATGCTGGTGAGCTGGCTACAGCACTTGGCAATATTGCTGTGTGTCCCACTAAAAAACAGCTTACTTCCTTTCCTGTTCCACTGGTGGATAATTACAGACGCAAGACTGCCCTGGCATGGGCTGCGTTTCCTTAAAATACAGCTCTCAAAATCTGATTCAAGAACAGCTTTGAACTCCTCTGCCAGATTAATGGCTGCAGACTTATGGCCACATACACAAAAGTAAACTATATCATGAGCAGACTATGCATATTAACAAAGCATTTAGGTGAGGCCTTTTAACACAGTGGCAGGAAATGTGGTGATAATCTGCTTCATAGTGGTAGAACTCTAGGTGTGAAATTCTCTGATGGAAGAAATGTCTGAATGTCTGCTTAGAACCAACAGCAAACTCAAGGGTTAAAAAATGAAGTCAATCTCCATGGACTCGCATGTCAAAATTCAAAACTTTACAGTGGAAATACACATCTTTACACCTTGATACAAAAGTAAATTTGCCCTCTAGCTAGTTTCTCTTTTCATGGCAAATGGAGGAAAGCCTACAGTATTGATACACAACTAACATTGCTCACTCTCTTCACATCATATACCAAACATGCCCTCTTAATTTGGCAGCTTTTTTAAGCTGAAAAACTTTCCACCTCTCCCTCTGACATGTCAGTACCATCGCTAACCTGCCTGGCTGCAAGCTGTTTCACCCTTCTCCACCACCTTAGCATCCACCCGTAGACTCCAGGGAGAAACTTACCTATCAATTATCTGAGGAATTAGTTCAAAGCCTAGATGCCACAATAGGCTCTGCTGCTTTAGTAAATCAAATAGAGCCTGAACGATATAGGATTTTTTAAATCAATACCAATATTCGGTGACTTAAAAATTTAATATACACATGCCAATATTTCTTTTCTTTCAGACACAGGTAACATAAACTTAAAATTTTTTATGTGTAGTTATTTATGAGTCCTCATGAACTTGTTTTACTGTTACAAAAAGATGTGGATTACACATTTACGCTCTGCTTGATTATGCTTGGATCAGCTGCTTGCTGTGTTTGTGGTGGTTCAAATGTGTTGTCAACGTGCTGTCAAACTAACACTCATAATATGGCTGAAAGGTGTTCTTTACTTTTTAAATTTTCATTTATCAGCCATTATAAACACTGATACATCAAATAGCCAGTGAATTGGCCAATATCGATACATCAGTCGGGCTCTAAAATCAATTCAAAAGTGAGAAAAGTTTGCTTACTGTATTGAAGTCATCATTATTAGGGGTATGACGCCTTATGACTGACAGGTGGATGCCAACACAGTTAGCTATAGCCTACTGCTGTGTGTTAGGACTTCACAAACCAGTGGGTGACACTACAGTGGCTTTCATTTACAGCCTATGCTTAGCACTATGACAGCTGATATGTAAACATGTGATGATGATCAGTGAAGATGTGTGTCTGTTATTAAAGCATTTTTGTGGGAATTTTGTGCTTAAAAATAACGTGTCAATTGTTGCTAAATGTAATATGGTACCAGTCTCTTTTGGTGGTTTTACATCGTCCCGAATTATTCATTACATTACCTTTTGAAGGCATTCATCTTTTTTTTTAACTCTGCAAAAGACACAAATATGTTTATAAAAATCAAAATGTACTGTAAACTATATGCACTAGATGCAGTGAAAACCTTTTGATGATGGTGCCACTGCCCTGAGTGTATGAATCAGGTCTGAATGTGTCTATTACATCTCTTTATGAATATACGCTGTTGATGAAATTGCACCAAGAACCTCAAATGTTTGCGCAGACTTTTTCCCAAGTGGGTCTTGTAAACCAACAATGTAACACAAACAACAGCTTCTGGCAGTTACTCTGTGTTCCAAACTACCCGAAACAGCACGCTGAGGCACACTGAAAGGCCACCATGGGCTGAGTTATAAAGAAAAACTTTTATCCATGCTGCTTGGGATAATCCATCACTGTCTTTATGAGCACCTTTTCATTAGTATGGAAGAGGCAACATAAATCCTACAGCTGACTTTAGCCATACTAGTCATTGCACAGGTCACATTAATACTTCTCTGTATTCCTACAGTGTCACGTGACGAGTCTGTCATGGAAAAAAAACAAAATCATAGCTGGAGTCCTGATTCAGTGCAGGCACAGCATAACTGTGCAGCCTGCAGTTTTGACTGAAGCGTCAGCTGTGAGGTCACTGGGCTTCGGGAGCTGTGTTTATGAGCATGTGCAGAAGAGAGCAAACAAGGGAGGCCACTGTAGGATAGTTATGCCACAACAATCCAGCTTTAGGAGCACTACTTAGACCTAGAAAACACTGAGCCAGTGGCAACATTTTCCTGTAATGTATATCTACAGTACAGCTACATTATGAGCTTCATTAGATTCATTGGTGTGAAGGGTGAGCTCAGGCACAGTGTCACTACTGAAGTCTTACCACACTGAAATGTACTTGTGAGGATGTGATTTCATGTCATGATTGCCTACACCATCATCATCATCATCATCAACGGTCACACTGAATACTGCTGGAAGTCCCAGTCTCTGGTTTGGACAGACTGTCTTTACAGTATTTCACTAGATGACCAATTAGGACAAGGCCCTTAATTAGGCAGAGTATCATGTTACTAAATATTCTCTGGGCAAAGAAAAACTGTGTGCTCTGAGTGTGTGTTTGTGGGAGGGAGGGAAGAAGGGAGAGAGAGAAGGCGATAGAGCTGCAAAAACAGCTCTCCTCCACCAGACACTGGGGCGGGGAGAGGGGTTTGCAGGCTCCCACAGCCGCCAACAATGAAAAACTGAAGAATGAGGGAATCTGCGGTCGGTTTTTTGCATTCAGTTAAATGTTAAATTACATTCTTGGCACTTCCATTAAAAGCAGAGCATAGCGACTGCCCCCCCCCCCAAAAAAAACCAACCCCAAAAAACAAACAACAAACAAACAACAAACAAAAAAACACGGAACGGTACCCCTGGGCAAGAGATGCATCACTGGAATCGATAAGTGATTGACGGCAGCTGGGTGGAGGAATGGGACTACCGGGATCCGGATCAGCATGCTTTCATTTCCAGCGGCATTCACATTGCACACTAGGCTAACGGGAAATAGACGAGAATCTCCAGATGACAGGTCGACTCATCTGTGGCAAACCTGCACCTCCATTTCTGAACGTATGGAGGAAAGACCATCTGATGATGGGCGCACGAACACACACGCAGTTCTACATTCTTCTAGTAAAAAGCTGGACAGTTGTGTATCGGAGAAATTAGGAGGAAGATAAATCCATGTCTGCTCCACGGAGATCATAGTCGACTCAGACTTTGGAATATGCCCCCCAAAAATAATCATTGTACATTTTTCATCATTTTCAGGCCTATTTTCTCCAGACATTATGGAGTTATAAGCCCATAAGGCAGTCAGATGCACTGGGTGGCTTGACTACAAAGCTCCCATCGGCAAAGAGCTTAGTTGCAGCCATGATTAATTACAAGCAAAACATAGGAGGCCAATATACAGTGGCATCTTATGATCTTATGAGGACCCCCCCCCCCAAGTAGCTATCACCTCACTTAACTGTATGCAAACGGGAGCGAGCAAGCGCGCCCTAAATAAATCTTGGTGTGTGCTGCCAACACACCTGTCAATGCATGACACCGACATACCGCGTTGCATAGTCTATCTAATAACTGCCTGTGTGGTTTTAGCAAATACAACCATGCCCCCACCCCCACCCCCCTCCACACACGCACACACACACACACAAACGCAAACAAACACACACGCATGTAAAGCACCCCCTTTCAATCCGTGACAACACAATGTAAGGCATCCTACTTGTTATCACACGCTTGCACGCTTACATGCATCCATCGATACATTCGTGCATGCATATTTTCTGTCTTCTGCGTCTTTCGATGAACACTGTTATCCCTTTCAATTGAAACTGGGTTGCGATGGGGCGGTGTGAAGTTCCATCCTTACCACAGTCATCAGGGGGAGCCTGTAGTGTCCATGTTTGATGTTAAATATTCCTTAGATCCATCTCCCGCGGATCCTGCCTCAGCGAGCGTGCCCCTCATCCAAAACCGGAGTAAAGCTTAGTGTGCGTGTTACTTCCCCCCCACCCCCCCGTCTCTCCCTTTCCACATGTAGCTAAACGGCGAGGAAGGGGACGCGGAGAGAGACGATACGCCACCTTACCACAGACCCCCCCACCCCACCCCTCTGTCGGATTGGAAGGTAATGGGTCTTAAAGAAACATTCTCTCGGCATTCTCCGCAACTCTCTGATTGACGCGCGCGCCACACACTCAGGCGCACTCGCGGGCCAGTCACACACCTAATTAATTATACAGTGTGTGTGTATATCAGAGAAGCGCAAACTGACTGACTGATATTTTCCTTGACACTAGCGAATTCTGCCCTATTTTGATCTGCAGTCTGGGCACAAATTCACCAGTCTGAAATAAGGCAATTACACATGATTAACAATAGCACATAAATGATTTTGTCAATAATAAACTGGTGTTACACCTGAACTGTATTACAAAAGCAAGCTATGGTATGATACAAACTCAGACCTTTAGAAAAAAGTGTTATGAGTATGAAATATTCCAATATTGTGCGCTATAAGTATTAAATATGTCCGCATATGCAGTGATTTTGTGGAAGCAGTCTCTAAAAGTCACAAGTATAACTGGATAAATACTGTAGCCTATATCAGAACAGGCTTGCTCTTGCTTAAAATGCATTCTGGATTGCATTTAAATGTCTGTGGTGCTGCCTGGAATTCATGCCAATAATATTTACTGACTGCAGGAATATGTTTAAAGTGAATGGCGCTGCATGCAATTTTATTAGAAACTAGCCATATTTAATATTTACACCAAATGAGTCCCCCAACCCATGCATAGTATGCATTCTCACTGTTATTAGCATGCATGCTGATATTGATATCACATTTGTAAACAGATCAGTAGGTCTCTCACTGTGTGTGTATGTCTGCATGTGTGTATATGAGTGTGGCTCAGTAAACATAAGGTGGTGCTGTCTTTAAGAGAGAGAGCCTGGGAAGGGGTGATGTAATGTGTTCTCAGACAATGATGTCATCGACTGAGACATGGCAAGGATTTAAAGTGACAAAGGCTTTTTCTGGAGCTCAGTGTAATTCTGCATCAGGTCTCCTCAGAGAAAAGCACCTAAGCACCACGGGGACCTTCAGTGGGTGGGAAAAGGGGCTGCAATGAGAGCAAAACATAAATATGAGTCTGGCACATATAAAGCTAGAGTCTGTGTCTCGGTGTTGCACACAGCATTTTTATTGATCAGGATATCCGAGATGCAAAAAAACACATTTTGTTGCAGGGACAATAAAAGGGTTACCAATCATGAGCAGCCGTCATCTATGAAGCCTGCGCTATGTTGAATGCATATTTTGAGAGGAATGAACATGTTAGCCTCAAATACAGAGCATGTATCAACAGCAGCTATAGAGAAGGTATTTGGTTTTTTCCATTAACTGCAAGAACAATCCTTACAATCCGTACAGTACATATTTTCTATTATGATGGAATATTAAGACTTTCCATTATAATTGCATAAATGTTCATCAGTAGATAATGGGAATGTTTAAATTCGACCAAATATAGACATTTCTGATACTATATGTTCCCATTATGCAATTTCTAAGCTTAAAATTAGGTCCAAACTCCTTCAATCGGTTGAATTCCTCTGGCATTTTTCATTAGAGTCACTCACTTAACTGTGTTCTCGTCCTTCCCGAGTTTGTTCACTTAAGCTCCTTAAGCCGTCTCTGTTCTTTGTTCTAGAAACTTGTCCTTAATACGGTTACTCTTGCCTTTCCAAAAGAGGCACTCCGAATCACACGTCCAGCTTCATACACTGAGCTGGACAGAGCAGCGGAGTTTTTGTAGCCTTGTTCTTGGACATTCTCATTTTTCTCCTCACTTAAACTAGCACATTTTTTCAGTTTTCCTGATCTCACTTTGCCATCATTCCTGTCCTCTGACTCTTTTGTTCCACTGCATTCCTCTCTTGTCTGACTTGCACTTCCATCCAGCGTCTGATTCGAATCAGTGTCCTGAACACAAACACTGTCAGTAGTTTCTTTAACTTTCAGCTGGCTTTCTGACCTTGAGTTGTCATCGCATTCATTTGGAGCGATCTCTTCAGAAACAGAATCAGCTTTTGCTGGACTGGCTGCTTTGTTCTGAAGTTCCACTCTTGAATCTTGGGGTTTGCAATCAGCTGTTAGACTATTTTCTTTATCGTCTGATGGCACAGGCTGACTGGCATCCTTGTTCTCTTGGTCAGATGATGCTCCAATATTACTGGTAGCTTCAGCTGACACAGACTCAGTGATCAACAGTGGTTCTTTCTCCTCTTGTCCAGATGATGTTTGAGCACATGAATTCCCATCATTCTTTGTTATGTCTGAATCTGAAATATTGATGTCACATGCAATCTTATAGAAGAGTGAATGGTTCTCTTTCATCTTCTCTAAGCTCTCACTCACTGTTGATGACATTTCATTTGAATCAGTAATGTCATCAGAGGAAGTTGCTTGGTTGTCTGCTTTCTCCTCATTACACAGTATTTCTGTGCCAGGGATTTGCAAAGGTATGAATCCTTTCCACTGGTTTGTGGAAAGGAACCACTTGGCTCTCAGATCAGAGGAATTGGAATCACTTTTATTATCATCATCACAATTCTTTTCAGCATTTTTCAGCTCATCATCTTTGAGACCTACGAATCCTTTCCCTCCATCTTTCTGATAAATAGTCATGGATGAGATATGATACGGTGAAGCTGGACGTTTGATCTTACTTTTGGCAACCCCCGGTCTCCTGCTGTGCTGTGTTCTGTTCTCTAACTTGGCCTGATTATTACATTGCTGGTGTTCTTCCTCTTCATCCTGAGATATTGCACTTGAAAGCTGAAGCTCTGCAGAACTTCTTAATTTATCCACACAGCTTCCATAGACACCATAGCACTCGTGACCTGGAAACACAGTAGAATTAGTCAGTTAGGTGTAGAAGTACTGTTAGCAGTTAGTACTTCTACTGCTACAGCAAGCATAACAGGATAAAAGCTGGATGTAGCCACCATAATGTCACCCACGGATTAGTGGACTGCTGTGAAAAGACTTAAGTTCAGCATTTTGGTTGTGACAATCTTGGCTTTTTGAAACCAGTCCTCCAAGTGGCGGGTGGATCTAACTAATTATAGAAGTAAGGGGTGATTGAGAAACAATCACATCGCAGGCTTATATGATAGCAACCAGGAAACTAAGGCCTAAAATGTTTCCTGTTTTATTTAGCTCTAAATGTGACGATAATTTACAAAATCAACATCATGTTGTTTTTAAATTGCTGTAAAAATAGCTATCAAAAGCAGGAACTCATTAGGAAAAGTGGATTCAAGTCATAAATTAAATGAACAGCAGGCCAATTTTGTTATAGAGTTCAATGCAATCTGCTGTCTTTGTAACCACAGAAGTCGCCTCCTGCTGGCCATTAGAAAGAAGACAGGCTTACTGTGTTTCCAGTCACCTTTCAGACTCATAGTCTAGGTCAGTCTTTTACATACACTCTATGATCTTTAATAGTTAATAATGGCTAGTGCCCTAAGTAACAATTATTAATTATTAATTCAACTACAATCTAATATTAGTAACTTGATATGAATCAATATTGTTTTGCTAAATTAATAAGTACCTGCTTCCAGTCTTTGTTTTGTAGCTGCATCAGGGGGCACCTGGTGAACTTCCTTCTTCTTTCCCATAGTAGAGAGTTGACTGTGTGTAGTGGCACTCTCTCTGACTGCGCTGATAGACAGACAACAGCCAATGTGCTGAGATTTTCATTTATATAAAGCACACTTACAAATGTGTAAAAAAGAAAACAAACAACCCCCCCTCACCTTCTTATGACTCTCTCTCGTATTCGTTCCACTCGCCGGAGCTTGGCGTCTCGCTGTTCAGGGGTCAGACAGAGATCACGGTCCATGTTAAAGGTCAAACGGGCAGAAGACTGCTCCATTGCCTGTTCAGGTAGATTTATGTTAAAATGCACATATTACAATAACTTTAACTAATAGAATAAGTACATCAGTGGCATTTATAATTTTCTATGCAGTACTGATAAATACTGATAAAACTACTCTCTTATATCAAATAATTATTTACATTTCTATAAGTTATATGAGAGTTTGTTGCTGTTTGTTGTCTTTTCTTACCCTTATATTCAAGCTTGCATTTCTGTTTCCTAAACCTACCTCATGTTGAAATTGATTGCTTGAGGTCTCTGAACCCTCAGTTCTGCTCGCTTCTGAATGTAACTCCTTTGTGGAGGTCCTAGATGCTCCTTGATGCTGATCTTTGTGTGTCTTTTTAATGGGCTGATCCTGGTCCATCTCTACTGAGGACTGTTTTTGATCAGGAGTTTCCAATAGGGGCCTCATGGGTGGTTTGCCTAACAGTTTTTTACCCTGCTCAGCCAGTCTCTGCTGCTTCTCAGTTGGGATCTGCTCAGGCAGTGGAGTATCAAGCTCAGCGGGGGGATCCTCGACAGAAACACGCCTGGCCACAAGCGAGGATGGTAGTACCGCTGTAACAACTCGTGTCACCCTTAAAGGAAATGGAGCCTGAGAGAATACCAGGAGAGATAAGTAAATGTACATGGGTATACAATATAATGTAGTAATTTATTAATGAATTACTTGGCAGACCTCTGCTCTTGTCTCTGAACTCTGATCCTGGGTCTGTGCACCTGGAGTAGGAACAGGAGGTTTCTTCCTATTAGTCAGCCGCTCCTGATTTCGCTTCATTCTCTCAATCTGCTCTTCTTCACTCATCTTCATCTTCATTTTCTAGAAAAAATATGGTCTATTTTGAATATGAGTCATATATGAACACTGCAGCTCAGACTTGCATGCATAAAGCCAGAGACCATGACAGCCATTCTAAAAATGATTAAAATGGCTTCATGTTTGCATCTGTTTGTGCAGGAGAGTCTGTGTGTACAAAATTATGATGACTACTTGCATGCTATGCCTGTCTATATATACTGTTTATGTCTATATTTATATTTGTGCAGGTGAGAAAGGGGGGTTGGGTGGCTGTTTTTGAGCTGAGCTACTGCATTGAGACATGAGCCTCTGCCTCCCCCTCATGTCTTGAACTGGTACTGCAACATGCCCTAATTGCAAGGAAGATGAGCAAATCAAAGAATTGGAATTTGGCTGTGATTGCAATGAGGAAAAATCAGCTTTGACTGCTTCTATATTTGGAGTATTTTGGATCACACTGCATGCCAACACGCAGGGAATTATGAAGAATCAAACCTTGGTTGATTGGTTGGTCGTGTCTGGTGGGATCCACTTTGAACCAGACTGAGATTCTAAATATGAAATGAGAATAGAGAAAGGAGGTAGCAGGATGTGAGAGAGAGAATGGGTAGAAAGAAATATAAGGCTGGAAAGCCACTGTGGGATAATTTAGCATTTTGCATAAAACACCTACTAGAGCTATTAATAATAGATATGACAGAAAAGATTAATATACAGCACAGTGTATTAATATCGCTCTGTTTCTGTATTGAACATATTTGTGCCAACCGGATGTATCTCTGTGTGCTTTCACATTAAGGAGGTCAGGCTGGCTGTTTCCTCTTCTGTGTACAGGATCAACAGTGTGGCTGTAGACTGCCTGAAACGTAAGCATAGAAATATCAAAGACATTATTTTTAAATTTCATTGATTTTTAAAAAAATAAAGTATTTAGTATCAAACTTGAATGTCTTTCTTGATGATTTAAAAATTTCCCACCTCATATGGAGACTCTATCCACCCGTGGCCCGTGTTCCCACTCTGGCTTTCTTGTAACTCCTGGGGTAACGGTGGGCGGACTGGTGGCTCCTCTTCCACGTCCTGCAGGGATCATAGGAATGTGATGAAAACTGTGGAGCCATTATGGAAGACCCAGCTTATCTGTGCCAGACTCATAGAAATGAATGCTGCTCTGTGCACATCCTGCTGTTCTGTTAAAACACACAAAAAAATTCTGCATTTTTGCTGCCTAATATTTAGTCTGATATGATGAATACTGTAAGCGTCATTAACTAAAATCAAATGCTGTAATACCAAAACATAGCAAGTATGCAGATGACAGAAACCTGAATGGACAAACAATTCCCTGCTTGTTCAGAAGCAGAGCACAAATGTCAGGGGTCACTGACAAATGAACAATAAACAAGAGTCATACCACTGGAAGACACTCTGTGGGAGAGCCAGGGGATCCTGGATGTGGAGCTGTGGACTGAAACACTGAGGGAGAGACAGAAAAGGTCACAGTGCTGATTCTGTTCATTGTCAGGTTATTGTCAGGTTCCATGTGCATTATCAAGTTGAGTTGAAAATGGAAATGTACAGTAAGAGTCTGAACGCTACAGTAGGATGTCTAGATGGTGCTTACTGTGATGTCTCTGCAGCCCCAGCAGGTAGCGGAAGTGATTCCGATTGGCTTTTAGTCCGTCGAGTATGTCCTCCATCATCCACAGCTCTCTCTGAGCCTGAGATTGCTCCTGATTAGACATAACATGAACATTATGCACACTGAGATATGAAAAAGTGTGAAATCCTTAGCTCCACTCACGGATGAGGGATGCTTTTCAATATGTTGTGCACACTTTAAAAAGCATCTCTGTGGGCCCATGGCTCTTCCACTCTTATTAGGAAAAACGTATTTGGCTTGTAAATTACTTGTGGCATTCCAAAGTTACAGATGTGTTGAAGCTGTGAACGGACAACACACAGTTCACTCTCCATCCTCTCATACTGACACCATACTCGCTCCATTTCCTGAATATAAAGAAAATATTTGAGGATTAGATCAATGACCCACAGTGAATGTTTCTGCATCAATGCAGAAATAGCCTTGTAATCAAATCTGAGGGCTTTTTACACACCAGTGATACGTCACACATTCTGGCCCGGATTGTCACCAGTTCTTCTTGTAACAAAGCCTTCTGGGTCAGTGCTTCCTCATGGGCCTGGGGTCCATGGCTCTTCCATTCTTCCAGCTGCAGTCTGGAAACTTCCAAAGCACACTGGACACTGTCCTGATGCACATGCAGATGCAAGAAGAAACAAAGTGTGAACCGTGTGGAATTTTCATTATTTGTGCACAAATTACTCATACATATAATCTGACTGACATAGTAACACAGACACAGTTGTGCTTTTCATGGCTTAATTGTACAAATATATTAATTATATTCTTTCATTAGTTGAGTGCAACTATTTAGTTGTATTTAAATATAAGAAATTGACGATAAATACTTTGGTACAAGATGGAATTGGGTGGGACTGAATAAACTAGCGTGCAAACCATCAGTGGATTAGATTTTAGATTATATGCTCGGGTCATGTATTGTATAAATAGACTTAAATTTGTCGGCCTCGCATTTTTAGAATTTCCGACCTTATCCATTTGTAGCTGGGCCAGTTCTACAGACAGAGACTGCAGCAGTTTGTCACATCCACACAACCTCGTTAGCACAGCCTGAGGAGGGAAAAATCAAACTCATGACGGCAAAGAAAAAAAAAAGGAAGTTATTTTGGTTCACTGTGCTTTGGTGACTGTTAAGACCCACATCCTTAAATTACGAATACTCACATCTGCATCGCTTTCAAGAGGCCGGAGTGGCAGCATTTCTCTCGGGTCAGGTTTTGGGGCCTGAAACCATCAAAGTCATTCTTTTGTTTAACAGTATTTTTTTTTTCGAAACAATCATTTAAAAACATTTCTCCTTCCTATTCACAGACCTTCAATGTATAATTAGACATCTAAACTTGTATTTTTAAGATTTAAAAAAAATCTTGCTCATGTTAAATCGTATTAAGAGTATTATGTGTAGGTTAATGATTAAATGTTAGTGCCCGAATGTTAAAACGAAGCTGTTTTGACAGAACACTGCACAAGCCTTAGCACAGTACAACCCCTAATCTACTATTAGCATGATTATGAATCTGAAAGGCACAAATATTCAAATTGTTTAAAATGCATGTAATTTTATATGATTGATCAAACAGGAACTTCGTGCAATAGCCATTGTAGTACATATAGCATAATCTTGGCAGACAAAACAGCTTAAATACATTAATTTTAAACATAATAAAATAACTAAACACAGTAATAATAACAAACACATGGTTTATTAGTAACAAAAAACAGATTTAGTGACATTAAAAGACAACGACAGACATACAACAAGTCAGTGACATACACACAACAGCTCATAGAACAATTGTAGAAATAAATGTATAAAAAGTCTGCGTTGTTAAAGCATTTTTTTTCTTTTTTAAAGAAAGGGGTAGGACAAAAGACACCACAGCACCATTGGCCATGTTGTACCACACAAAATGCTGTAAGAACACAGCACAGTTCAGCAGGCTGGGCTGTACCATAGCTGGCGGTAGCACACAAACAGATAAATGGCTGCGGTGATGGTGATGATGGTGGTGGTGGTGTTGTGGGGGGTGTGGAGAATGTGCGGCTCTCGATGAGGGGGGTAAAGGGGGCAGTAAGTCTGCATGTGCCCCAGTAGAGTAACTCTGAAGGAAGAGACAGCATGTATATGAAAAGAAAACATAATATCAAATGCTGTCTATTATATAAAATGAGTAAAAACTGTGCTATTGGTGTTACTGTTTAAAAAGATTTTACTCAGTAATATTAGACATTACTAATAACAGCTAGATTTTTTTTTCAGTAGTTACCTTTCCCAAAGGCCTTCGCCCACCTGGTGCATGATGAACAGAACCATATACAGGTGCAGGCTGTAAAGATGGAACAAGACAAGGTGTGAGTAACATGAGCTGCCAACACAAAATTGTGCTTTAAAAGGGACATTCCACTCAAGATTATGCTTTTAAATCCATTGTATGTAAATTCATACAACTTGGTGACTTTCTTGAAAATCCCATTGTAATAGAGTAGAATAAAGATGAGATGACTTTAGGCATTAGACTTTGTACTACAGAGTGGCTCCTATAAAATACTTAATGATCAAGTTTTTTTTTCTTTTTAAGTTCTGACCTTGTTTAGACTTTGCCACCTTTCTGATCCTGGAGTACTGGGAGTGGATTTGAACTCCAGTTTCGGTGAGGCAGGTGCGTAGTAAAGGGTCTGTGGCAACATGACCAGGTCATCATAAGGTCGAATGTCAACCCTTCCCACTGGTGTGTGTGGTCTTGATCCCAGCTGACCTCTGGAGGTCAAAGAACCTGTTCTCATAATATCTGTCTGTGGTGGTGTGTTTTGACCTGGAAGAAAATTCTCCTCCTTATTTGGACCACAAGCTCTTCTTCTGCTTAAATCAGGGCTCGGTGTTCTGTTTGAAGGACTGTGAATATAGCAGAAAAAGCACAACAGAATGCTGAACCAGGGCTTTTTTTTTTCCAGATATTTTTTCTGCCTTTAAGTAAACCACTTGGATAGGCCATTCACACACACACAGATGACTTGACAACCTGCTGTTTCTTTGATGTATGCTCCGCCTCTCCCTCTGCTCTGAGTGTGACCTCCCCATCCTTCCACCACTGAGCTTACTCGGTTCACTCAGAGTCCTGCTGACGTGCCTGTGTTTCTGGGATAGACCCTCATCATCAGAGGGGGATTTAGGGAGGTCCACTGATTCACTGCTGCCACCTATCTGCGTAAAGTCCTGATAACTTGAGCAACGCCTGAAAGCATCAGGAACGGAACAGAAAAAAGCTCATTAGGTAAAATGCTGAAAAATAAGTGTGTATAAAACATTGTGTCTATTTTGAATACCTGTTCATGGAGCTGTCTGGTTCCATTGCAGCAGACTGACTGAGGGCTCGAACCCAACCCAACATGTCCTCCTGAGTGTCGGCGCTGAAGAAGTAAGAGCGCATTCCCTGATGCACTACCTAGTTTTACAGACATTATTTACAAATGGTTATTCATTTAAAATATTTTGTGCTAATCTATATCGATTTACATATATTATGTAACAGTGCATATGCATAATTGAAAAATGGCTTGTTGATGATACCTTAAAGGTGAACTTTCTGTTCTTGCATTCCCTTGGTGTGCAGAACAGGATTTTGTAGCTTGGCAGTGGAATGCTGCCCAGAACAGATTCTTCTCTGCTGTCTAAGAGAGGAAGGATGCAGCGTGAACAAAAGAAGGGACGCGTTAAACACTAAAGAGTTTCATCTGTCGATTTCCTACCTTTATAGTAAAACAGACAGTAGTTAGACAGGACAAACCATCTTCTTTTCCAAAGCTTCAAACCAGAGCTATCCTGCAGAAGGAAGATCTATTAGGGCATGCTCTTAGCTAACTCAGTCATATAATCTTCGGCATGCAAAAGTGAAATTGTTGTTTTTTTTAAGAAGACCATGAAACCAAAGGGTGCAGAAGTACTTTTTTGTAGAGCCATCCTCTAATGACCACAGAGCAGTTGGGGTCTCTCTTGGCAGACTGACACCTTTTCCCAAATGTCTGCACCTTTCCATCACTTTCCTGTTACCAGAACAGGAAAAAAAAAAACATTTGTATGCACACAAGTACTTATGCATTATTAGTGTCACACTAAATCATCCATGTGTACAGTGACAAGAGCCTTATAACTTGAAAACAAACCTTTATGACAGGAAAATAGGAAATTGTGGCCACACTGGATGCTTGGCTTACTCTGTCGTGGTCATCCATTCTGTAGGGTAACAAATAAATTTGTTCAGACCACAGTAAAATAAATGAGAATGAGAGTAATGAGGCATAGTAACAGAACCACATAAAGTGCACAACCTCCTGAATACCAAGGCAATCTAAACATATGAATCACAGCCGGTGCTGAGCAACAATTCCCTATAACATAGCTCTGCAATGAGCTACTTGAAGCTGGTGTGGCCACGATGTAATTCCTTACCAATACAATCTGAACCAGTGTCTCCCTGTGGAGAAGCAGTCAGTCACTCCAATAAACAGCAGCACTGTAAGCTCCGACAACACATATGCCACATTCCAATATAGTTGAGATTTTTCTCTGGTCAACTGTTCATTCTTTCAAGGACTTGGTGTGGTTCCCACCATACTTCCAGCAAAACTCTCCTACAATTCTATTCTGAGCCATAACAGGCCGGTGCGCATCCCCACCATGCAAACTGACAGGTGACAGCTGCGTCGCTGTGGTAGCAGGGAGGGGCTGGGACTGTGTGAAAACCAATCTGGCAGCAGGGACTGACTGGTATGAGACACTATCTGGTCCAAACTGCATGACTGCAGTGTGGATTGCTGAGAATAGAAAACCAAAATACAAGAGCGTGGTGGTGGGAAAGTAAATTTGTTATTAATAATAATAATAATAATAATAATAATAATAATAATAATAATAATAATAATAATAATGTTAGTTTGTTGTTACTAGTAATAAAGCAAATGAAATTTACTTTACAAATTAATCAAGCGTTTTTATGTTGATATATGAAAATATTGAACAATCTAAAACAGTTTTTATTTGCAGGTCAGAGTGCTTAATGTCCATCCTAAGGACTGAAGCCCTATGTCACTATATCCAAAATCCCTGATGTATTCCAGTAATTTATGTTAAACTACTTTCTTATTACTGTTATTTATTTATGGTACTACTGATGCATATACTCATTTATTCTTTTAAGCACCATGGTAAAATTCTTATTTGAACTTCTTTCTTTCTATTTTAATGGCCCATTTCTGACCCTTGTGTAACAGCAATACAGATGAACTTGAAGATAAAAAAAGATTTTTTAAAAATCACGAGGAACGTCTCACGCTGAGCCGCCACAAACACTTGTGGATGAACCAGATGTTTGATGTAGTTCAGCATCTCCGCAATCTCTGTCAGTATCAACCACAGTCCCCTGTGAGTGAGGCATGGGGTAAATGAGAGAACTCAGTCAAGTCTTTGTTGGAGACTAACAACTTCACAGCCACTGGGGGGGTTATGTGGGTGTTGTGAAATATTTAGAAAATCTCCCTTTTTAATCACTGAGGGTCACTAGCTCAGAGAGGAGAAGACTTAAAATGCTAAAGAGGGATGGTGGGGAGGACAAACGGTGGGTCTGTGTGCGACACAGAGTGGGCTTTGTGATGCCTAAGGACTCTGAAGCATCATGTGAAGTTGGACACAGACCATGTTGAATACATTGCTCTGGAAAATAATCCTCTCCCTCTCTCTATCAACAAAAACATTTGCATATCTCCCACATTCTCATGCTTTTTAAAGTCAACAAAAGCTATCAAAATACATTTGACCTTGATAAGCGAAGTGGTGACGTAGGACACTGTCTCGACCGCCAACTTGGCTGCCTCAATATGAGGACGTGGGGTTGTTGTTTGCTGCTCATTTCAAGGTGATAAAATAAAGTTGAACCTTAGAAACTACAGCTATCAGAGTTTAGCGTAGCTTTAAAAAAGTCCCCCTGGGGGCCTGATTGTTTCAGCCACAGTTAATACATATCAGATACAAAATTGCTTCACAATATTTTTAACCGTTAACAACTTTTACTTTCAGTTTGTTACATTAAAAGAAATAAAATGACTACCAATGATTAAATAAGGATCAATGATTTAGAAAGTATTTTTCTGAAACTGTGGTGTTTGACAGGTCAACTCTCCAGAATTACATGAGACATAAACATTAACAAAGATGACATATTGCTGTATATACCTGACTAATCGCGCCTGCCTGCTGGCTGCTTCAAGCTCCATCACTTGGCACGCTTCCTCACAGCATCTCTTCAGGCTTGGCAGCCTTCTTCCTGGCTACCGCGAGCTCCTGTTGCCCAAACAGTCACAGCACTCTTGTATTACACTCCGCTGCTCTCTGCGTACGTGTGAATTTCCTTCTCTGTTGTTGACTGTTTCACTCTGGTCTGACTTGTAGCAGAAGTGCCTGCTCGGTGCTCTACCTACGCTGGCTGACAGCACTCAGTCTGTTTTTCTGTCCACTAACAGTGCACTCTCTGTAAGCCCCTTCTTTCTTCCTCCCCTCTTCTTCTTTACTGTCCCTCCCTCTTGCCCTGCCCTTGACAGCCTCTCTGTCTTTTGCTGAGTGTGGGTTTGTGACTCAAGAATTCACAAAAAAAAAAAGAGTGAAAGAGAGAAAAAAAAAAACCAGCTGTTCTCTCATGCTTCTGCTTTGCCCTTTGCATTATTTAAATTCTCAGTGTAGCTTTATGACAATCAGAGATTTTGGATGCCAGTCTTGCATCCCCACCACCACCCCCAATAAAGGCCAAAGCACTCAGAATGAGGGGTGCAGTGAGGCAAAGACGTAAAGTTTCTGGTTTTACAAACCTTCTGTGAGTAGGAAACCAGTTCGACAGATTATTGAAGTGTTTTATATCCGTTAAAGTTTAAAAAACAATGAAAAAAAAGAAGAAATCTTGCAAAGTACAGACATAAAACTTCTAGTAGTGTAAAATATAAGATATCCCATTAGTTTATAATTAGTCTGTCTAGACTTGAACGGCTCCCACAATTAGGCAAAAATCATTTTCCCAGATGGTCAGATCTTATATAATTTTTCTGCCACACTGAGTCAGCTTCTTGTAGAGCTCGTCAAATGTTTAAGATAGAACATGAAGTGCTTCCAGCACGCTCAATTTGCATATAGTACAGAAAAAAAATGGTGCTTAATTAATAGAGCTGTAAGAAGAAGGATGTACAATGCTTTAAGGTGAAGGGACCGAAAGTAATTAAAGATATGACTATTATATATAGATTTTTTTTTAAAGGCTTAACAGAAAGAAGGACACTCAAAGGGAAAGTGTTGATACTCAGCACAGTGTACACATGCCTCAGGTCAGGTCTCTGGTATAATTGTAGCACAAGAGTAAGATATCAAAAGCATTTTAAGTGGTATGATAAGAACAAGGGAGACAAGAGAAAAGTCAAATCTAAAAGGGAGCAGTCTGAAGCTTGGTTCGGAGTATATTAATCTAAGAGTACAGTCTGCTGAGAAATGCTCTTTTCTGAGTTGAAATTATTGTTGGTCAAAATCCTGCAACCTGGACACAAACGCTCAAGCTATTTCTCAACACTCAATAATAATCATGCTGTCTTATAATTAGCAACTCACGTTCAAGCCATTTGGTTTTATCCAGGAAGGTCATGACCCAGGATGCTCAGGATGTCCCGTTCTCACATGGGATAAATCAGTCTGCCCCAGCAATTACTGACCACTCCCTTTCAGCATACCAAGCAGTCAGCCACAGTGACAGACAGCTGCATGGCTACTAACAGTCTTCTGTTACACACTGAACAACCTGTGGGGCCCTCTCATAGGATAATGGGAAATGTAGTTTCTTTTAGCCACAGAAAAAATGTCTGTCCACCTTAACCTGAAAGTTACAGTCAGAGGTCAAAAATAAATCATGCCATCATCATATCATTCAACTGCATTAGTCAGCTTGTTAAACCACAGCAAGCTGTCTGATCACAGGTGTACTTGTATGGTTACTGTAAATAAGTACTGTGTGAAAACATCAGTATATTCACATCTGTAGCAACTGCATGGCTGCTCCTGTGTCACACTAGACTCACTAGAACTCCACATACTGGAAACAAGAGCAGTGGATTTAAAGGCTCGTGTGCAAAGTGGTTCATTTAGCAATTTGTTGTTCATTGCAGTTATTCTGATGTGATCTAATAGTTACAGCAGTCAAAATTTGCAGTCTACACTATGTAACATATGATATTTCACTTGAGCAACATTCATGATTCGTTTCCTAGCAAACAAAATCGTGCGGTAACACTTAAATTTTTTTTAATCAATTTCCATATGCAACATACAGAGTAAGAAAAATACATTTTTGTGCATATGGTTTGCTTTGTGTAGAACAGTTTGCTGTGCAGTGGCAGGAGCAATCCAGCAGGTGAGGCTGTTTAATAATGTTGCAAATAGCATTCTGCTTCTGCTGAGGATTTGTAATAACACCAGTTATTAGGGAGTGTATGATAAGTATGTAAAAGAATGCATTAAAATGCTTTTTATTAATATATTAATAGTTAATGGTTACATACTATTTCATGCCTTCACAGCATGGTCTGGGTTAATTTTGATTTGGGCAAAGAATTTCCTCATAATAAGTGTATCTATCAAATTTTAAGCTTTATTTTAGAATGTATATATAGCCTATTGCACATTAATAAATGGATAATAATCCTTAATTAATGTTTCAGAAAGCAAGGAGAGTGTTTTTAGGTTTTACAATACTTGGTTTTAGAGAAAGAATAAGTCTACTATCACACAGTATTGTACAATGCCCTGTTTTATCTAAGACATGAAAACCTAACAGTCATAATGATTTCAATATATTTCACAGAAAGTGAAAAATAGCAAGCACATACTAAACTGCTGGGATTTACTATATAACTATGTACCATGAGTGTGCAAAGATGAGAAAAACAACTAAAATGTCGTCTGTGCCCAAGGTCACGACACAGGTGATTATCATGATGGTGCGTGCATGATGGTGGGAACTGAAAGTCCCCACAACTAATAGAACAAGATTGTATCCACACACGAGTATAAATGAGGTGTAATTTTTCCTTTTCAGTATCGATGCTTGTGCAAAGACTGCTTGTGCTGTATTGATCCCTTTGCAAAGGTTTCTTTCAATAAATCTCAGAAATTCAGTTTGGCTTCAGAGCTCAATTTATTTTTTCCACAGCAGATCACACTAGGAGCAAACAAGACAGGAACACAGTGTGACACAAGAACACAGGTAAGCTGAGGCTATAAATACACATGAGGTAACGAGGGAAGTGGAAACAGGAAGGAAACTAAACACAGCAGAACACAATTAAGGTAAATGACAGACAGGAATCTAAACTAGAGAAAATGCATTGGAGATAAAGTCAAATAGGAAATAAATAGAAACACTGAACATGAGTGACCTTAACACAGGACAGGAGAGAGGGACATACTGAGGGATCAAACAAATTCTAATAAAAATAGAAGCCAGAACTAAGAACTAAAGATTCCACATACTAAGGAAATACATGAAGTACAAAGTGATAAGTGAATTAAGAATCAAGCAATACTTAAAGAATTTAAAAGTCCAGAAACTCAAAATCCCGGCTCAAAGACCCAGGAACCCAGGACCATGACAGATTTTGGGTTACTCTGGGAAAACTCATCAAATTTCAGGCAAATGTCAAATATCAAAATGGTACACATTTGATCCAGACAGTATATAAGAACTATAATACTCCTGGAGGAGCTGGACTAGCTGTGCAACCTGAACGAGCTGCAAGTCCTAGCTCAAAAGCAGAGCAAAATCATTCAGAAGGAGTGAGCAACAGGCCAACAGGCCATTGCGCTCTCCTTAACCTTATCCTTGGAGATTGTCTTGTTGTTGCCTCCCCAGTGCACCTGTTGCCCTTTCATTTGCATGAAAGCAGGTGAAATGGATTCATAGTGGTTTATGCTTCCTAACTGGATGGCTTAATTCCCTAAAGTTTAACTGACTTTGTGTTACACTGCGATGATTGAGTGTCCCTTTAATTCTTTATAGCAGTGTTTATAAACAATGCATAATTATGTGGTATTTCTTTGTCAGAAAGATTTATATAAAGGTCTCTAATTTGAATTAATATTCTGAGGAGAAAGAACAAAAATACTTTTTTGAAAAACAGTAACAGACGCTAAAGTAAAAGCCCAGTTACTAATTGCAGCCAGACGGTTTGCTGCATTCTCTAATCTGTAGAGTATTATGACAGTGTAAAGTATTACCAGGCTATGATATGAGGAATTCTTTTTAAGTATTACCTGTTTCAGCAAAACCTGTCTAGATCCAATATTAAATAAAATAAAATATGACATGAATACATACACACATGGACAGATATGGAGAGAAAGAGGAACAAACTGATGATCCTACCAGTCTAGACTGCAGATAGTTTGAACGTGGGCATTTTTTGTCTGTTTTGTTCACAACGCATGTTCACACAGCAGCAGGAATTGATGGTCAACCCTCCCATCGCCACCCTGCAGCCTCCTTATGTCATGCTATATGTGCCACTTGCTGTACAGCATATATCACTTTGCTCATGATACCAGCACAGAGTTTCCACTAACTCTCATACCTACTGTAGCATATGATCACACATACACGTTCAAAACATGTAGTGAGGTGACACCGTGGGTGTGACTACTTTTGGATCACGGTCTCCAGTTTCATTTTCTTTGGTCCATGATGGATGTTTGTACCTGTCATGTGGGTTTAACTGTACTGGTTGTAAATTGTAACTTATATTCGTTACAGGGACCATGCTGAAATAGCCTACATAAATTAAATCAAGCTAGATTTAGTTGCTCTTTAACTACTTTAAGCCAGATGTGAAGTTTTTGTGTATGCCTAAGATTAATTATAATATTTGTAATTTTTGTCATTAAAGGATGAAAGCAACACCCTGCACATTAGCAAAAGTATTTTCAGTATAGAAAGCACTGGTTTTATTTTTGATTATTTAATTTTGACCCAGTTTTGAGGTCTTTTGAAGAGTGAGGTTTCTACTGTCTGTATGCCCTCTGTTGTCTCACTCAGACATAACTATTATTGTATGTACAGTATGCAGAAGATATGACAACAGTTAAAGTGTGTGAAATACCAGTATGACTTAAATTTAGCTGTTTACTGGGTCTTTTCTTAGCACTTGTTAACCTTATTCTACCAGCGCATTCAATTGGGATCCCCCAAGGACCCAAAGAAAACACTACTATAAAAAGATGGCATAGCAACTTGACTTGTTTCTTTTGAAACATTGTTTGCCATATAATTAATATCTGATTTGAAAATATTCTTATCTCAAGTATTGATTATCTTCAGGTGTTATTTAGTTTTTGTTTTGTGTGATGACACTAATCCTGATCACTTTGATCCCAATATTAAATAATTATAATGATTTTTTTAAACAGGTAATAATTTTAAAAAAAATGCAATACATACAATGGCTATACCACTGGGTACCCTGTGGGCAGGATAATTGTTAAATGAGTGCCACTTTTAGTTCCTGTAAAGCTGATGTTTTAGTTTGGAAAGCAGTAGAAGGTGAAGCCAACCTGTCAACCTGTATGTGCTGCATAAATTTTAATAAATGTGTATATGATTGCATATTTTTATTGTCTCCATAATATAGTCAACTTTCACACTGGCAAACAAAGAAAATGTGTCTTTCCCTCAACTTTATTTTTCATTTACATTTTTGCATATTAAACATTTTATAGTACATAGACTCATGCCAAACTAAATATACATTCTTAGCAAACAATAACAATGGAGGAATACAAATACATATACATATATATTAGTATAAACCTTCAGTGGTCCTGTGGTTTCAGAAAAGTCAAACAGAGTGGACAGTATTTAATCTTTACTGATTGCATATTGTCCCCTTTATTGAAATGTACAAAAATTTGCTGCATGATTGCCTCAGAGATATGGTAGATAAGGGTTATATTTATGGTACTATTTTCATTAAATATAAGTTCTGATGATGTGGATCACCCTATTGTGTGAAGTAATTTTTTGTGTTTAAAAACGCCTTATTGGTTGCTTTATTGCAGTAGGATGACAACTAGTTCACTCCTCACCCAACCAGAGTTCAGCTCCACTCAGTTTTAGATATGATTATATATTGTCTATATGCTGACACTTTATTCCTCCTTCTTTTTGATTATGCAGTTAGAATGCGTTCCCACCCAGAAAGCTGGCATCATTCTCTCCTTAAAGGAGCTTTTAAACTGCTTCAAAAGTTTAACTTCCTTTTTTCCGTTGCCTTCCTCTCCCTCCATCACTTCTTCCACAGCATAAAAATTAAGGACACCGGCAGGCTGGTCAAGATATACACCTATCATGGAGCTCTTGGGAATCTCCACAAGCTCTGTACTGTGGCCTTTGTGCCAGGCATAATAGCTGGAACCGCTCCAGCCCAGACCCCAGGACTCTTCATTTTCTCCCAGACCACAGGGCCCATCCTTGTTCCTCCTCCCTGCTCCTTCGTATGCGACTCCAATCACAACCCATCCTGAATATTCCACCTCCCAGTAGCCTCGGCTTCCCAGAACACCTTCTTTGCAAAGAACCTTTGGCACACAGGTGAGAATGTCAGTAATAATAACACACCGAACTAATCTATTGCATAACTGAAGAGAATTTCAAGCAGCTTTGCTTTCTCCTTTTGGACATACAACACCACTAGGTTCAGGTTTTAAATAAACCTTGGGTACATACTGTTACAAGCATATCTAATTTTACACCATTGTAAACATTGTAAATGAGCAGAAAATACATTTATACCAAAGGCTTAATAGATCCTCATTACTGTACCTGTGGAGCATATTCATATCGCTCTGGTCTGTCCAAGACAGGACAAGTGATATTATCAGTCATACGGGCCACTTTAGCACCACCTTCTGTAAGCCACAGCATTTTATTGGCTGTTTTGTCATCCAGGGATAAGTCAATCCAATCTGGGAAAGAAAAAAACCCCAGTAACAAACATGTTTGAACCAAATTATAAAAAAGACATAAAACAGATGTTCTTACATTTGATGAGATCAGCTCTGCATTTGGGTTCAGGGATATTTGACTCGTAGGCTGGGATCCTCTCTGTGATGTAAAATAACAGTCAAATATATGAGGAGATACTGAATAGGTTAGAAGAGTCATAAGTGAACCTTGGGTAAGGTGCCAGTCTTACCTGTAGGTGCTTTTACAGCTTTAACCTTTCTTTCTGAAAAAAAAACCCCCATCTATATCAACATCAACATCCTTAAGTGGTATAAATATACATGCGGGAGTAGGTGACAGGTGTGTCTCAGATGGTGATGAAGTGAACCACAGCAAAACTGTGTATACTTAGAAAACCATCTGCCTTTGCCTTCATCACATCAGAGACTGCATGCTTTCTGGAGTCGGTGGATGATTCATGCCAGGCAGCTGGAATTACCGAGACACCTCAGATGCTGTTTGGGGTTGGCTTCAGTCACACTACAGCACAGCGTGAAGCTCAGAGCAGATTATCAAATGTGAAGAGTGACATGATCTGCCTGCACAAATCAGATAAGTTGGGGGCTCTAGATCCTATTCTAGCTTATTGCTGGGAGATTCTAGGAAAGCCATCCAAGTGTCAAATCACACCTTGCTGTATTAAAGTCAGAGTTAATGTGAAGATAATGAATTGCAACACATGCAAATTAGGGATCCCTAAAATTAATAATGCAGACAGCTGTCTTTAGCAAAATGGCTTCCCTTTTAAGTACTAACTGATTAGTTGTTGCATAATAGGCTTAGCACTAAAGCCAGTTTTGCATCTAATACTTTGCTATCATGCATAAGCATGCAGTCTTCAGTTTTTTTGGTGAAGAGAGGAGACACTTAATCCTCGCAGCATTAAGCTATCAACCTTGAAAAAATGATGTGATGTATTTATATCAACATATATCATCTCTAAAATAAACACTTTAATTCACGCAAAAATCAAAATATTCATCTGAAAATCTGTGCTAAACACACTGAGCTACTTTGTGCAAATGTTCTTGTTACAAGACTCAAACATGATACAGAGTATTTTTTTATGTATTTTTATGATACAGAGTATGTCTGATGTCAGTATGTCTAAATGGTCCAATATTTATACATCTGTTGACTTTTATGAATATATTTGTTTTTGTTTTTCTTGCATTGTTAGTACTGTTCAGTAAAGGCTAAAATTATATCATTTTCAAAGCTGGTATTATAATATACAAACAATATAATAGATAAATGTATTCCCGTGACTTACATCTGTTTCATACAGATGTTCAGCACTTGCAAACCCTTGTTCCCAGGGAATAATGCCATCATTAACCCTTCAATGACAATCATAAAATTGTTGTAAATCATCATACATTTTAATAAAGACCGTATCACTCAAGATCCACTGTGAGGATGAAAAAAGTCTCACTGCTGAAGATGCAGTGTGGGTCACATCAATCAGCACATTTAATGCATATCAGCTGTATTAGACACACCAGTATACGCGGCAGTATCCTGTCGATAAAGGATTGTTAAAAAATGACAAACAATTTTTTTTAAAGCCAGTGCTTCTAAATTGCATAGAATTAGGAAAATAAAAATCACCTTTTTCTGGCTTCCGGGCGTCGGAAATGATTATTTTGGTGGTAGGCATCTTATATTTGCAGTTGGACTTGCAGCTTGCAGTTGAACTAAGGGGAATTTCTGTGTGTCTGTCTTGACCTGGTGTTGGTGGTCTTTCCCAAGATGAAGAGTCTCCGATAGCTGGACTATGTGACAGCTTAATGCAGCACTTAAATACCTTTGGTGCAAGACAGAGATGAAGGAATCATAGTTGGTGGTGACATAAGAGATAAAAGTTACCAATCGGAAAGAAAGGGGAGGCAGGAGGTTTGTAATCAGAGCTGTGTATGTATGTTTTTTTTCCTTTTAAAGGACAGAAGAATTCTTCAGTGTCTCTGTTACGATGTAAACTCCACCCTTTTCTCTCCACATCACCTCCAATGATCTCTCCACATTGCCCAGTGACAGCTCTGATGTACTGATGGTGGATGGCTGGGGTGGCAAAGCTATGCAAACACACACACACACACACACACACACACACACACACACACACACACACACACACACACACACACACACACACACACACGCGCGCGCGCGCACGCACGCGCACGAAATATATCTCATCTAAATTTACGTGTAATTGTTTAAAAGAACAATCAGTTAAAAGCTATGTAACATCTATAGCATCGTACTCATCTGCATACATGCAAAATTGAGTTAATTAAGTTTTAGCCCTGGAAAATATATTTAATGTGTCCCAGTGTGACCCAAATACTTACTGGGAGTTGTTTGAGTGGAGGTTCCTCAGCTCATCATACCAGGCTCAACTGTGCTCATGCCCTACATCACTTCCACATAAACTATTCACCAATATAAATTTCGAAATGTGAACAGGCTGGGTTAAAAGAAAAAGCATGCCGCTGATTGTAAACCCTTTCGCGTGATCAGCTCTCTGCTGTCCACCGCAGGCTGGACAGCAGAGCGCGTCTGAGGTGTTTACTGCTTCCGGCAACCTGCCAAACCTCATGTCAAGGCTGCCTCATCATTCTTGTGTTCCTGCATGTCCAAGCAGATGACTCACTGAAGCACTGATTGCAGTGCTGACATTAAATAGTACATGCTGTGCATGCCAGGCACAGAAGTGTTCCAGAGAGCTCAATGGGTTTGCATGTGTCTGGGATTCTCTAGGTCTCCTCTCACAAGATGATAATAAATCAAATGCATTGATCATTTGAAACTGAGAAAGTGTTCACTTACTATTCTTTCAGAATGTTTTGCAATCTAGAATATCTTACATGAAGACTGAATTGTGTTTTATTTATTTTGCTTAGTAGGAAAGGACACAAAATTTATTGAGCCCATGATTAATGAAAATGAGAATATAAGTACTATATAAAATTAATAAAAAAGGACAATATCTTTCATTTGAAGAACTATTTTTAAAGCGCACAATACTGGTAGGCTCCACTCTAAATGACACCCAATAAACCAGGTTTATCTCTTTATCTATTTCTAAAAGGTCAAATCTGTTCTGTACAGGGCGACCACATTCCTGAACATATAATTTTCCAAGTTGTGTATTTGATTACAAAGCTGTGATAAGATAATCTTACAACAAATTCAGAACAAATCAGATAAACATGGGTCATGTGGTCAGGTGCATGCTCTGTGGCACGCACATTAGTGAGGACAAAATTAATCTCAGGGAGCCCCCGAGGCCCCCGAAAACCTTTATCACAACCTTTCATGTTGTTATATTAAGAAGTTGTTTAGCTCACCGTAGCAGTACACTGACAGATGACGACGCTCAGGAAACCTCTGCAAGGCAAACACCGACAAAGATACTAATCAGTGCCCCAGTATGGCTGCTACATGCAGCCCCTTTAGTTCACCTTAGGGATTGCTTGATAGTGAAGAAAGCAAATGTACAAAAAACCTGGATCCTGTTCCCATATTCCTAACTGTTTTTTGTTTTGTTTTTTTGGTGGGGTTAATGTTGACAGTGGGAAAACTGTCAGCATAAACTACAGCTTTTTTTTTTTTTTTTATTTGTTTGGATTTTTTGTATATGAATGACTATACTGATAAGACAAAGTTTTCCCGTTCTTTAGCTTTGAAGCTAGAGCAGGTGACAAGACCTGGTGATCGTTCTTGTTTTATATTTTCACAGGGCCAATACAAATATGTGCGATTTAAAGTCAACAATAGAAACTGCATTATTTTGGCATACACACGTCTTATTTTTCCTGTTGTTGATCTGACCCTACTTTCCTATGTTCATGATTTCATCGGTTTTGGCAAGATGAAATGTAACCCCAAACCCTGATCACTCCATCAGACCTGTTACCACAGATTTTCTGTCCAGTTCTTGTGTAATTTGGCATATCTCAGCCTTTTCTCCCTGTTTCCCTTCCTTAAGAATGGCTTCTTGACAGCCACCCTTCCACTGAGACCTTTTCTGATGAGGCTTCAGTGAACTGATGGATCAGCAGTAGGGCCAGATGCATCTCTCAGGTCCTGTGTCGGGTCTTTGCTGGATTTTTTTTCCTATTTCTTAAGGACAGACACTTTCATCTGCTGTAGATGATTTTTTTAAAAAACCTGTCTCATCTTTTGCCCTTCAATTCCTGGTTTCCTAATTTTTTTAAGGACACATTGCACTCCATGCTAAGTTTTTGCTAATATTTCTTGGGAATCACCTTGTTGGTGCAAAACCACTATTTTAAACTGTGTTACCTTTTCTTTATTTTTGGTCAATTTCAACCAAAGAAATAGGAAAAAATTATATGTTTTTGTGACAGGCACCTAGTAACAAAGTGCAAAAAAGGGATCTTGGAATTCAGAACAGTTACCATTGAAAGGACAGGTAACAGATGAAATGATTGACTTTGGAGGCTGTGAAAATGAACAGTCTGATTACTGAGGGAAAGCTCATTTGCTTTGTGTTCTACTGAGGTGAAAAGTTGATTTATAAAGTTACATTACTTCATAGGAACATTAATATATCAATGTCAGATAAGGCATTCAAGCTTTACCTCACTTGCTCTGAATTCTTCATTCTTAACCTTGTCTTGTTAACAGGAAGGAGGGGAGTTAGGGGATTAGACTGGTGACATGAAAACAGATCCTGAGAAGCAATAAACAAGGATGCACGTGAGCACACAAATAGGGCCGGTGAGGGAGCTTGAACGGATGGAAGGAAGAGATAAACTAGACAGAAGATGTGGAACTAAACTGGGTGCTGTCTTTTCTTCGTAACACTGGAACAGAGATTCAGTAATTAAGGACCACAGAGCCGATTTTCATGGAGAAATTGCACAGGTGATTAAAGGGATGATAGTGTACAACTGCAAAATGTGAATAATTTCATTTTCGATACTTTTTGCACAGTTAAAGTGTGATTCTGTTTTAATGCACAGCAAACAATGAATGAGCAGGTTAACTGGCTGCAGTCAAAGGTGAGTTAAATCATGTATAAGCCAAAATGGGGAAAAGCAGCTTAGATCACAGAGGGTTAAGATGTTGAAGGACCTTGAAAGTTTTTTTGCATGAAGCGAGGGATTTGAGCATTTGGAGTGAAAAAATATTTTGTTTTTTAAATGTAAGATAAGGTAGTGTAGGAAAAAAATAAAAACATAAGTTTCACTGGATGTGATCATCAAAACCAAACCAGCACATATTTTAATGCATTTTAAAATAAATATTTCCTTTTATTTTACCATTTACACCACTGTGAGTCCTATTGTAATTTTTCAAATAGAAAAATAGACCAATTTCTGGGTAAGAAAAATCAATCTTTGTCTCCCCCTAGTGACTCATTAATAACAACATGTCCCAACAAATCTGCAGCCAGTGGTGGTTCCTCCACAACATTGACCGATGTGCCATAATTTTTATATTTGGTTGGATCTATTTTTGTACCATAAAGTATTCTACCCCCCTCCCCCTTACCTTACAAGGACACATGACTTACTGCCTCTAAATTTAATTTTTTTTCTGATGTATCAAAATGCAGTGTTTGAAGTAGACTCAGAACAAGAAAAAGAGATCAGACTGGAATCTGGCTGCACGAACTTTGATCTCCATCTCTCTGCCTTGTAGGCCATCTGCTCAGGCAAGAGGATTATTCACTGCAGACAGCTGAAGGTCCTAATAAAAAGTCATGGTGACTTGTACATTATTGGCAGTAGTAACCTATATTGACAAAAGTATTCACTCACCCATACAAATCACTGAATTCAAGTGTTCCACATAAAACCACAGAGCAAGGTCAGTATATGCTGAGGTGCATAGTGCACAGAGGTTGCCAACTTTCTGCAGAGTCAATCACTACAGACCTCCAAACTTCATGTGGCCTTCAGATTAGTTCAAGAACAGTGCGTAGAGAGCTTCATAGAATGGGTTTCCATTGCCGAGCAGCTGCATCCAATGTGAAGCATCAGATGCAGTGGTGTAAAGCACGCCACCGCTGGACTCTAAAGCAGTGGAGACCTGCTCTCTGGTATGACAAATTGCACTTTTCCATCTGGCAATCCTATGGACAAGTCTTGGTTTGCCAGGAGAACAGTACTTGTCTGACTGCACTGTGCCAAGTGTAAAGTTTGGTGGTGGGGGAATTATGGTGTGGGGCCCAGCCCCTTAGTTCCAGTGAAATGAACTCTTAATGCTTCAGCATACCAAGACATTTTGCACAACTTTGTGGGAACATTTTGGGGATGGCCCCTTCCTGTTCCAACATGACTGTACACCAGTGCACAAAGCAAGGTCTATAAAGACATGGATGAGCGAGAATGGTGTTGAAGAATTTGACTGGTCTGCACAGAGTCCTGACCTCAACCTGATAGAATACCTTTGGGATGAATTAGAACAGAGACTGCAAGCCAAGCCTTCTTGTCCAACATCAGTGTCTGACCTCACAGATGCACTTCTGGAAGAATCAGCAAAAATTCCCATGAACACGCTCCTAAACCTAGTGAAAAACCTTCCCAGAAGAGCTGAAATTCTCATAGAGGCAAATGGTGGGCTGACATTAAATTTAACCCTATGGATTAAGAATGAGATTCCACTCAAGTTCATATGCTTGTGAATGCAGATGATTTGTTTGGCAGTATGGTGTATCTACACTCTATTTCACCTAAAGAAAAAAAAATCTAAACAAAGTACATCCTTTGTACTGAAAGCTCACAAATATAAAAGCCACTTATTTTGGCTTTTCTGGATATAATGAAGTGTTCCGTGGCTGACGTAGTGGTCTTATGTCTATAAACAGTGTGTTTAACCCTTTAAAAATAAAATCCATTTAATAGTAAATTTACATTTTAACACTTTTCTAGCTGTCTCTTTCATCCTCAAACACTGACTAACAGTCTCTATGTGCTATTTCAACTCTAAAATTATTTAAATCAAATCATACTTGAAAGTTCAAATATTTTAAAGCTGTTTTTCAAGGCTTGTACTGTATATCTTCATATATGTATATAAATCCGCTATCCTGTGGCTTCCTCATTCGCTCAATTTAACACTATTAGTTTGCAAACAGGAAGGCTGTAGATATGATAATAAAAACATTATTTTTTCAAAACTTTTTAGCTGGTTCTTTGTCTAGCTTTTTGTTTTGCCTCATGTATTAATAAATACATGAGGCTTCAACAGTGGGTCCATCCACATAGACTTCCATGTTAAAATGTTGCAGCTTTACAACAGAAATAAACATGTTTACATCCTGCTGCAAAAACAGTTTTGGTCTCTATAGCTGATAGCTGATTGAACTGTAAGGTGGCTGGACTTTATATATATATATATATATATATATATATATTTTTTTTTTTTATTTGGAGGTTACTTAACCTGTTTAAAATATATTAATTATACTAATTATACTAATAGATTGTCCAAGAAGTCAATGTATGACTATATTAACGAATATATAAACCAGTCTATGAAAGAGACGTGAGCTCCAACACATGATAAAATGGGAAGTGATCTCCTGCCTGTGGCCAATGTTTTTAAACTACTGCATGTTAATAACTCATAGGAAGCTAGTACATTTAACCCACACCATAATTGACTACTTTTGTGGCCTAAACCTGGTCATTTTATTGTTTAGTATTCTGCTGATTGCTTATAGGTGTGTTATGTTCTCTTGGAAGGAAGTCCGGGACATTTGGGGAAGTAACAGAACTGTCCAGAAAAGGAGACAGGGAGGTACAATCACAAGCAAAAAAAAAAAGAGGCTTTATTAATGATTAAACACAAAGTGATGGAAAAGCTGCTATTACCAACTAAAACAAGAAGAAACACAGCAGATGTTGGTCAAAAAAGGCAGCTCCTCAGATCACACTGCCTCCACAGGAAAGAGCACAGTTCCTAAGACAGGGCAGAGAGCAACACCACACACAAAAACACCACAGTACTTTAGCCATATGAACCTGTGTACTTTTAATACCTAAACCTAACTAAGTACTTTTGTTTTGCAAACTCAATGAGTACTTGTATGGCCAAAATTTAATCTTGAAGTTCTAAAACTACTCAAGTACACAAATAGTCTGCTTAGAAGTTACGCTCAGTGGTGACATAAGCAATGGCATCATCATAATCTTCGTCAAATCCATCATCTCCTTCATCGTGCTTGGTCATCTCCATGGAGACAGATGGTTTGTTTGCCATCTTCCTGCTGCCATAGATGGACCACAGCAGACCAGTAGAGATGCAGTATGGACAGAAGACCACTAGATGGCAGAAGACTCTGAGCACAGACGCCTTGGGAGGAGGACGATCTCTTCTCTTTTCTTATAAAAGAAGAAAAGTCAGGACTTTAAATCTTACCCTGCTTTCTACAGCACCTTTTATTTTCAGTTTTGTTTATAAAGGGCATAGTGCTGCTTGTAGATTACCTACAGTCCTCTTGTCCCCGCCTATTGTTTTGGAGCACCCAGCAACTATTCAGCTGGCGTGCTCACCCTTCCCATTTACTGTATGTGTAGCTTTCTAAACTTATATTTTTAGCTCATCTATTCTGTCTATTTGTAATTGAAATCAGCCCAGAGGTGCACAAAAAGATGATCTATAGGGGAGACTGACTAAATTTGCTAAATTAAATATGATTTTATGCAATAGCATTGAGGCAGACTATACAGAGCCATAAAAAAAGAATTTGCCCCACTTCCTGTTTTTTTGTTTGTTTGTTTTTTAAAATATTTGTTGCTCTTACATGCTTCAGTTCAAACATATTTTAATATTTGGCAAAGATAACTCAATTAAATACAAAATGCAGTTTTTAAATGATGGTTTCATTTATTAAGGGAGGGGAAAAAACTTACTTTGCCCTTTTGGGGGCTTGAGTTCACTTTCACTAGCCACACCCAGGCCTGATTAATGTTAGACATGTTGAATCAGGAAATCACTTAAATAAAACGCGTGTAACAAAATGAAGTAGGCTAAAAGAGCCCAAAAAGGATCCCAGAAAGAAAAAACATCAAGTTATTTGTAAGGCATTGGAACTCCAGTGAACCACGGTGAAAGCTAGGGGGAAAATGATCTTAAACACACCAGCAAGTCCACCTCTGAGTGGCTCAGAAAAAAATCTAAATGAAGGTTCTGGTGTGGCCTAATCAAAATCTGAACTTAAATCTGATTGAGATGCTTTGCCATGACCTTAAACAAGCCGTTCATGCCTCAAAAACCTTCCAAATGTGGATGTATTAAAAATAATTCTGCAAATAGCGGGAAAAAATTCCTCCACAGTGATGTTTTTGCCAGGTATCACAAATGCTTTATTACATTTCTTGCTGCCAACTGTAGCCATTTACCACATTTAGGGGGCAATTAGTCTTTCACACAGGGATAGATGGGTTTGGATAACTTTTTCCCTTAACATATGAAATCATCATTTAAAAAACGTGTTTTGTATTTACATGGGTGATCTTTATCTTGCATGACTGGAATTGTATTTTGAAAGGCAAAAACATTGAGAGGCATCCTGTTCGCACAGTAGTAATTAGAGCTACTGATGAAGCCCCAGGACAGTGAAATATAAGTATTAAAACCAGCAGTGTTCTGTCAGGACAAGCAAGATAAGCAGTGCTTCCCTTCTCAAATCTAAAAGTAGGCATACATTAAACCGTACCAAAGTAAAGCAGTCTCTCTCCTTTCATCTCAGACAGTCCTCTCATAAAGCTCCTTGCCTGTTTGCATTTATCTTTGACATTACTGCCATCTTGTGGCTGCAGTTGTAGCTGTTTCCATTTTACCAGCATGTCTGTCTCAACAATGATTTGAGCTGGGCCAGCTGAGAGGCTAGCAGTTTTTTTGTTTGTTTGTTTGTTTTTTTGCTGGCTGTTTGTGCATGTGCACTCTATACATGTTGTAACATTGTAAATTGCATCTTCAACAAACTATTTTGTTTTTAACAGGTATAAAAACAAAATTTTAAGTTTTAATGACCTCTGCCTCATGCTGTTAAGGTATACCAGAGAAAAGACATCTTACCAGTTACTGCAACGTGGTTTACTCCACTGCTTCTGACATTTTCAAACACAGTGAAGAGACTGAAATTGTATCTTGTTCCATCAGTCAGATCTAAGACTGTGTATGTGACAACGTCTGCAGAAGAAGCGACACTGATCTTTCTTTCATTGAACTCAATTACATATGTGTCAGTGTTGGAGACTTGTTTCCACTGCAGGGTTATGCTGGTCCCAGTTTGATCAACTGATCTGAATTCTCCAGCATCACAAGGAGCTACAATAGAAAAACACATGGAAAAGAAACCGTAACAACATTTTATGACAAATTGTTTCTAACAAAATCCCGTTTTTTCCAGAAATTTCAAAAAGCAGATAATTTCATTTAGATATCACTGACCTGTCACAGCACTGAATCTGTATCCACTGCTGCTGACTCCCTCAAACACAGTGAAGAGAGTGAAGCTGTAGTTTGTAGCAGCAGTCAGAGGAGAGACCACATATTCAATGGGTCCCTCTTGAGAAACACTGATATTCTTCACTATGACACTACTGTTGTCATCATACTGCAGGATGTATGTTGATATGTTGTCAACTTTGTCCCACTGCAGGCTTATACTCGTCTCATTTTGTGTCACCACATTCACAGCACTAACTCTTCGTGGCGCTGAAAGATAACAGAGGGCAGCGGCTTCAAAAAAAAACCTCAACTAAAACAATCAAGTTTAAAGAGTTAATGAGCTGTTACATCCCTGCTTATGTATCTACATCAGAGAAAAGACATCTCACCTGTTACTGCAATGTATTTTACTCCACTGCTTCTCAATTTTTCAGACACAGTGAAGAGAATGAAATTATATCTGGTTCCAGGAGTCAGATTTAAGACTGTGTATGTGATCGCTCCTGCAGAAGCATTAACATTGATCTTTCTGTCATTAAACTCCAGTGTATATGTGTCAGTGTTGGAGACTTGTTTCCACTGCAGGGTTATGCTGGTCTCATTTTGCATCGTCACAGTCACATTCTGAACATTTTCTGGAGCTGAAAGACGTCAGAGGACAAAAAGCGGTTTGAGGTTGTTTTGTTTGTTTTGTTTGTTTGTTTGTTTTTAAAAGAAATCATTTTTAGACATGACAGTATGGCAAAAGCATAGTTTGTAAGGTTCATTCATTTCATTTAAAAAATAAAATTACAAATTTTTTAAAAGTCAGAAGAATCGAAGCAAAGGTTATAACAGAGTTACACTGCTTTCATTTCTTTGTACCACTGTGCCTTTTGTTACATCGTCAGGAGCTGAGACGCGTTAAGGGTGACGTTCACCTTTTACCACATTGAAATCCCTGAATAGCATTCATTCCAGTTTCACCGATCACCAACAAAAGTCAAAGAATTGTGTTTCATTCTTACGAGATTTTGTTGTTGTCGGTGGCAGTGAAGTGGTTTTTTGTGTTGTGGTTGTTTCGCTTTGCGCTGTTATGTTTGCTGTAGCAGAGTCAGTTGTACCCTAAAAACAGAAAAAGAGTGAGCACAGAGAAAACTGCCAAAAAAAAAAACACAAATTGCCATTAAATACCCAGTTAGCATAATGCTAAACAATCCCACAGAGCAACATAATTGCTGCTTTAAATCTCACATCCACATTATAGATGTGAGTAATATTTAGATATTAGTTTGCACTTTGCTTTATAAGAACAAAAACTTCCACTAAAGACAAAAAAAAAGATGTCCAGGAAACAAATAAGTCGATCTCAAATAATTTTGGGCATTTTGTACATCAACTTCCACCGACTACAGCAACATGTAAAACACATTAATCGCAGAGCTGACAAAAAGTTTCATCGATTGCTTTCACTAAAAAATACAGAGGATTACAGATAATATCTCCTACATTTCTCCCCTAATATACTATTTAAAATTCCTTATCTGATTGATTCAGTAAAGACAATACTATGTATGAAGTGTCTGAGATATTGCTGTATTTTATTTTAACATTATTTCCTCCTCTTTTCCCTTCTCCTTTTTGTTGTCAGAGATGGGTGCTTCTCAGAACAAATGAATTCATATTTCACAGTCCAAAAAGGTCCAGAATATTTACGCTGTGCAACACTTTTTTGTTGTCCCTGTTTCATGCAGAAACCAGTATTTCATTGAACACAGCTCTAATGTTTAAACTACATTTTGATGCATATTATGCACTGAGCCTCGCGATCTGATCCTCATCAGAGTGGAAGGCAAACAACAACAACAACAAAACTTACCCAAAGTAGACTCAGTAAGACACAGAGCAGCAAGTAGTCCGAGATAAAAGATAAAAGCTTCATGGTTTTAAGGACTCTGGCACACATTCTTTGAACTTGTTCAATTTCTTTATTGGCCAGAGATAAACTTGAACTTGCTGTTTTCAGCACCTCTGCTGGTGTGTGACAAAACCAACATGTAAACGAGCCTGGGCTGTTACAGTCCAAAATTCACTTTAATCCAGATGTGTTGACTTGTAATTCTTAACTACGTCCTCCTCTTGTAACCGTATTGGCAAGTGACTGAGTAAATAGTTGCTTCTCCTTTCTGGTCTTGTGCAACCACAGCTGCACGCCCATCCACCCACCCACCCCCCAAAATAACATCATTATTAACTATCATGGCATGCAACTTGTCAAAGGTAAGCCAATCAATAACTTTATATTTTCTCTCATTGTCCGTTCAAAGTAATATTTAAGAACATCATTTTGACTGCATATGTTTCTTTTGTTGAGGGTAGTCTACAGTAAGCTTCACTATCTGATCACCATCAAAGTGGAAGGTTTTAAAAAAATACCCAAAGTGGATTCAGGAAGCCATACAGCAGCATGTGGCCTGAGCTGAAAGACAAAAACTTCACAGTATTTAAGGACTCTTAACTGGCACGCATATTTTGAACTCATTCAATTCCTTTGTTTGCCCAAGATAACTTTGAACCTGCTACTGTATTTTCAGCACTGTTATGCATGCAAAAAATAACACTTGGGTAAATTGGGCATAGAATTTCTCTGAGCCTGGGGTATTACAGCCCAGTGTAAACTTTTAATTAATCGCATCCTCTAGTCCATTCTCATACTGCAAAAAGATGAAGTAAATAGATGCTTCTCCTTTCTGACCTTCAGATCTTTCACTTCCTTTTCCCTGTACCACTTATCAAAACCACATCAATCAAGTAAATTTGCTGATTTCATTATTAGCTTCATGCTTGTGACTTGTCAGAGGAGAGACCACATATTTCACGCTTGTGTTCAATTTTGTCTCGATTTTCTTTGTTTGCCCTCCTTTGGTTTTACTCTTTTTTTTTTAACAGTGCAAAAGCATTAGTTTTTCCCTGTAATCCTTTGTTTGATTGTTTGTTTGTCTATCTTTTCAGTAAGCTGCACCTTGTTGGAAGTCTCTCCACACCATTTTGTTTGTAGTGAAGACTGAGGTGCAGCGTCTGTGGTCAGTATTTGCTAAACCTCTTGGGCACCTCTCAGTGTAGACTGCCTCCCTAAGTAGCCTCTGCCTTGTTAACTCAGTTTTACAAGAGTTAAGTTGGGGTGATGATTTTTAGATATTTAGCATTTGAGGTTTTAGCTTTTGTATTACAGATTTTCTCGATCTTACTATATTTAATCCACAGGTGTATAAAACCAAGAACCTAGGCATGCAGACTGCTTCTACAAACATTTGTGAAACAATGGGTTGCTCCCAGGAGCTCAGTGAATTCCAGCGTGGTACTGTGATGGAAATGCAAAGCTCCTGATGCACCACTGGACTCAGTGGAGTGGAGATATGATTTCTGGAGTGTCAAATCACGCTTCTCCATCTGGCAATCCAATGGATGAGTCTGAGTTTGGTAGTTGCCAGGAGAACAATATTGTCTAACTGCAATGTGACAAGTGTAAGGTTTTGGGGGGGTTCAGGAGTTGGGCTCAGCCCCTTAGCTCCAGTGAAAGGAAACACACGTTGAACAATTTCATGCTCCCAACTTTGTGGGGAAAGTTTGGGGCCCCTTCCTGTTCCAACATGACTTGAACATACCAGTGCACAAAGCAGGTCCATTAAGACATGGATGAGTGAATTAGGTGTGGAAGAACTTGACTGGTCTGCACAGAGTCCTGACCTCAACCCAATAGAACACCTTTGGGGTGAATTAGGCCTTCTCACCTGTCTATGAAGTATGGCATGTGCTTGGGACAACTGTTGCTTTGGAAACCACAGCTACAACTAGATGGGCTAAATGCTTTAACTGATGCAGATTAAAATTTGTATGTTGTCAGACATGTACTTTTTTTTTTTTTTTTACAAAACAAAACTTGAAAACTATACCGAAATAACACCAAATAAACCCTCGGATGCAAGCTATTTTTTTTAAAAACAATAAAACATCCCCATGCTTTTAGAAAGGGATGTGGACAAACCTGACAATTCAAAAGAAGTGATTAGGACATTCAGCTTCCCCAGTAAGATTACACCATTTGTGCCTTTTAAAGTCTTAGATAATGAACTCTGTGGAATGACTTATCCGTGTATAAATCCTGCTGCTGTGGTTTTAAATAGCTAAGAGCCATCACTGTTTGTTAATGGTAAGATAATGGTACATCTCATGTATTACAAAGTTTAAAATGAAGTAATTGATGCTTATATAGACTTTGGGTGGGGCCTATAAGAGCTGTGAAATTGCCAAATGAGTCCGTTGCATGCACACAAACTGATGACGTGATGTGCTTGTCTTTTCTCATTCATTTGTCAAGATCTTTAAAGAAAAAATAAATGACAACGAAGTGATTGCTAACATTTATAGCATGAGATTTTTATTTGGGAGTTTCACTTGATGTGCAATCTTACTACAAGCTCGCAAAGTTATGCTATTACAACAATGGCAAGAAAATGTGCATGTCTATCCAGCTAAACTGCATAATGTGCTTCTAAAATGAGGCTCTGCATGTTATGTATTTGCATTGTGCTCCCAATAATAATAATAATAATAATAATGTAAAAAGAAGTAAATAAAGTATCAAATACTTGTCTGTACATGTCGGGGCTGTGTCTTTTTATGAGCGCATCATCTAAAATATCTTGAAATTTGAATCTTGACAGGACTGCCTTCACAACATGCCACAAGCATTTGGTTCTATGGTATGTACTACGCAACAAAAGGACATTTCACTTCACATGAATTATTATTGTTTAAAAACTATCAGTAAATCAGTGTCTGCTGAGTTACTGAGTTTAAAATTCTTCCTTGGGGTTTTTGACATTTCCTAATATATCCACAAGATGGCGCCATGGTATCATGCACAAGTGCGAGATTAACGCAATGACGCCTGTAAACCTGTAATTGTGCATTTATTTTGCTGGGATTGTTTCAGTGTTATGTAAAACAGTGGGATAAAAAAAATAGCATCAACAGCTTTTAGCTGAAAGACACAAACTCAGACATTTCAAATCAGTACAAATTGCTGACTTCCAGACAAATCTGCTAATGAAAAAATATTGATATCAAGTATAAGAATATTTTCAGGCAGAAAATCCAATTAGAATATTGTTGGAAGTAGATGTGGCAGTATCTTCCTTCACCATGAGAGGGTGTTCATTATATGAATACATGTCATTTAAACATAACCTTTATGAGCTCTATCAGTCTTTAAGGCACAGAAAATATGGGTTGCCCAGATTGAGAATTTACATATAAAAACACTGAAAATGAATTAATTAAAAATTGAATATATAAAAAAAATCTATAAAAATGATGTTACACTTAAAGTATGGAGTTTCAATTTTTTTTTTATTTTAAAAGCCTTATACATTTATATTGCCCACCAGACAGTGAAGCAATTGGTCAGTCTTTAGTGTAAATTTCCAAGCTGTTGCAATGGAGGGAAGCACTGCTGCTGAATTTTATGTTTAAATGAATCTATTTACAGAAGGAATAAATCAGATTCTGGTCCCTTTGCTTTGAAATGAATTCAATGTGAATAAGCAGGCAAAAAAAAAAAAAAAAAGTAACCATATTGGGGTCAACAACTGCTTGTTGACAAGTCAGAGAGTTATGGCAATAAAATCTGGTAAAACCAGATCATAATGTTAGCAGTTATTGAAAGAGTTGACTTTCTTTTGGGAAAAAGAAATGCAAATTACAAATGATATCTGTAACTGTCTATGAAGTTTGCTATCAGTAAAATTCCTTAGATATTTCTAGTTTCCCTCCAGCTCAGACGTCTTCTCATATTGTTGAGTGTGTTTGGAAGCAGCTTGTAAACATTTTAAAATGATTGCCATACCACAAAGTCACAAACGACAGCATCAGATCTCTTCCTGCGAAATGCCAGAATCATCGGCGAACTTGATAAAATATCTGTCTAAACATTTGCTGTGGCAGTCATGAGTGTGAATTGTAGGAATGCAGGAGTGGAGGAATATATAAAACCCAGGAAAGTGGCTGTAGATTAATAAAAGGTGGAATCTTAAGTACCAGAATCTGTCACCTCCAATACCTGCAATACAGTTTACAGTGTTTAGATGAAAACGCTGAAATATGTGCTTCAAAATGCAAGAAAGTGAAGAAAAGCTAACAGGAAAAATATGAAGCGATGTAAGAGAGCATCCCCGGGCTCCCAAGGGTTTTGTCAGTTTAACAGCTGTTGAACGCTAGAGGCTTGAAGTGGTAATTTCAGCATTTCTTCTAAAATGCTGCATCAGCCAGAGTGTTTTCAATTCAAAATTTAAATTTGTACTTGCAGACACTGCCTAAAAACTCTATCACGTATTCTTGAATAATCACTGACTAATGACATTAGCTACAATTAAGGGTTATTTTCCTGTTGCCAATTAATCATCTCATCACCACTTAAAATGCTTTTTGAGGAGCTAAACTGCACAAAGTCTTCTCTGAGAAACTTTATATACATGCTGCCCCTATCTGTCTCTTATTGCACATGCACACACTCACTCACTCACTCTCACTGCCGAGATCTAACTTTTTTTTTTGTAATTTCCTGCATCGGGGTTATTTTAAGTAGCCCACTCTACTTGTCATGCATGAGCTTTACTGTTCACCACTTACATCCTGCTGTAAAAGTGCAAGTAAATGCACTCAGCAACGCCAGCTTTTGAGGTTACAAAGGGTTGCAAAGCAATAATTTGAAATTGTGCAAAATGTAGCCTTCTCATTTCCAGGTTCTTTATAAAACTGACATGAAAAACTCTAATGTCTCCACATTAAATCTGCACATTGACTCTAGCATCATTATCTTAGTACAGCATAAAGACAGCCTGTCCAAATAGTTCAAAAATACAGCAAATAAATTACTCATGCTCCCAATCATGTTTTCTCTTTCTAGAGATATTTCAGCCTCTTCAGCTATAGATTAGTTACTTAAGTTATATTAGGTATGGGATCACCTGTTTGCCCACTAGACTACCTAATTTGCAGACAGTTGTGCCCATGCCTTACATTCCTGTCCCTTTCATGGATTCACTCTTTGACCCCAGGAGCAGGGGTCTTGTCTCCAAATTGGCTGCAGCTGATGCATGCACATTTCAGATAAATGAAAGAGGAGAATGCAGCAAGTTACAAAGACATGCATAGTACCTGAATCTTCACAAAGAAATTCAAGGGAAAAGGAAATGCACCGTGCTACTACTGGTCACACCATTTGCAATAACTGTACCTTAAATGTTGCTTTCAGTTATCTGTTGAGGTCCCATTTGAGTCACAAAGACCTTAAAGTCCCAAGAGCCACATTTTGGAGCCCCGATGCATTTACTGCATTACAAAATAACATTTACCACTTTTACTTTTACTAAATTTTATTGATAAAATTTCTGTAACTTTACATAACTAAGAGCTTGAGTGGAATTATTGAGGGGAATTAAAGGAGATGTTAATGACAGCAATGTCAGCAAAGGGCTAGCTTAGCTTTGCAAAAAGACTAGATTTGCCTGTAAAAAGCAAAACCAAACACTTGCCACTTCCATTAAAAAAAAAGCAGTTATAAGGCCCCATGAAATGAGGGCTGAGGGCTCATTATACCCTGTTTATGCTTATATGTAAATTTTCTTGATTCTGGAGAGAAGCAAAGCTAATTATTTCTCCCTTTGTTCTGTTTTCATACTAAGCTAAGCTAATTGGCTGTTGTAACATATTTAACATACGTATCTTCTCTATTTATGCACCAGAAACCAAAAAAAAAAAATTAAAAGAAATCACATTTTCCCATTGTCCTTGCACCATCTTTAATATCTTAAATGTTTGTACTCGTGTTTAAAATGGGTATACAAGGATATATGATTATTAACTTGTTAAATTATATGAAAAAAAAAGAACAATTCATGTATCAGTTATTGTCTTCAATGTGTGTTAGGTTAATCAACCATCTATTAAAAATACTGGGGTATAATGACTTTCGTACCTTCTAGATTTCTAGTAGCCAGTACAACATATCTGCCAGAGTATTAAGTGTAGTAAAATAGACCTAAAAAAAATCTTGCAAACACTTGTTGATCTTCATTTTAATGTGAGCATATGAGGTGATAATAGACCAATTAGTCTGACACCCCAAGAAACTAGATAAAGTGTCAAAAACTGGATCGCCTAGTATTCGTTTCAGTTTATTCTGTATGTATCTAGCAAAGATTTAAAAGCTCAACAGGTTTAATCAGCCTACTAATCTGGTCATCCTGCAAATGTGACCCGTTTCACCATCTCCTTATCCTCTTTTGTCTCCACCTTAACACAGTCTCACTCTGAGCATGTCTCTTCTTGAACTCCTCAAGGGTGTCCTATCTCCAGAACTCTTCACTCACTGGAGGGCGTGGGTGGCTTGAGTGCCAGGAAAGCTTTGAATAACAGAAAGAGAGAGAGGGGAGAAATAAAAAGGAAAAAGCCTCACAAGTCCTCAGTCTTCCAGCAGCAAAGAGAAGACACAGGAATAACCATGCCTGAGCCAGTCCATGAAGGTATGCTGATACTTTTTGTAATATCATAATTCATTGGAATTCATTTGGAGCCTGAGTTTCAGTGGCAGTTTTCATGCTTGACTTTAGAATGGTTTGGAATACTGACCTATATTGACTTGAAAAATATAAATAATAAATTCACAAGGATCTTGCAGAAATTAATGGATAACTGTTTTGTACTTTTTTTGACATTTTTTTGGGATGTTCAATATATTAATCAATATACAGCGCATTATAAACAAGGAGGATTTTTTTTTTTACAGTACATCCAAGTAATATTAGGCTGTGAAAATGAGACAAGAGTACTGTGGAAAATGATTCTGAAGGGTACGCCTGCTTTTATGGCATATGATACAAGCAGATGACAAAACTTAGAGTGGGGTGAAAGTGGTTTAGTTATAAACCACAAGTGGTGAGGATGACCTGGATTTTAACCTGTGAGTTTGAACCATGTGAAGTGATATTAAGGTAACATTGCAGAGTAATCCCTTCAAAATGTAATAGAAAAATATCCATTATTGTTAATGTATAAATTAATAAATTTAATGATTCTGTGCTACCCATTTGCTACCCATTTGCCAAGGATGTTAGGCATGTCATAAAGACATGCATTTTGCCTGTCTGCTTCCTCATTATCTGTCCATAAAGAATATTTGAGCCGCAGTAAATAATGACATAGCCAGTTGTTATTACATCCCTAGAGTGAGTACGTTTATGACATCAGTGCAGAGACTGCCATCTTATTGCCTAAATTGGCAAGCGTCCAGCTGCAGCAGCTTTGTAAGTAAATACTGCTGGAGCTTTACGTGAGTCCTTTAAGGAAGGTCAGCTTGTGTCACTGTAAGTGACTTACTTCATAGAAGAAAAAAAAAAAAAAATATATATATATATATATATATATATATATATATATATATATATATATATTCACACAATAAAAAGGACATTGCGTTCAGTGTAGTGTTCATGGTAAAAATTCTTTATTGCTATTGCATATGCATTTCATATCATTCCCATTAGGATATGATTTTGATATCTTTGACTGCATCATAGTTTCTCATATATAGTTGTCAGTTGGCCTTCACCACTGTCTTCCACTTTGATCGATTCAAAATCACCTTAACTAACTCAACTGATAGCAACCTAAGGTTGCAGACAATCTCTGTTGCCCTGACAGATGAGTCTGTTGGGGTAGCTGAGATTTGCAGGCCAAGACTGTGCAGAAGAGCGTCGATCCTCTCAGACCCATTCCCCTAAGGCATCTCACACTGACCACATTGTGACAGTGAATGTTACAGGCTTTGCTGGAGTTGTTAGCACATTGTCCCTAATTTTGCTCTGTACCATTTAACTGTGTTTCCCTGGATCTGTCCTTGCCCTAATATTTTTAAAGATCTAAGCAAGGGCCTTTTTATTTTTATCCCAGAAACCTAACCAGGCATTGCTGTTATTTGCCTTATAGAGCCAAAGTGTTAATCTGAGTAATATGAATATGATTCCACTTTGCATGCTCTGTCTGCACCACCCAGTGCTCTGTCATTCCAAGCCAAACTTAACTGCAAAGCTTAAAGAATGAAGATCAGATAACCTGGCACTTTTTAGTTTTTAAGTTCTGCTTGGTGCCTCTAAGAAATACTCAGTGTAATATTTGAATACAAAAATCTTATTATAAATAGTCCCTCAACTGCAGTCACATTAAAAAGAATTGTGGCAACATTTATTTTACCTACCTTGCAACGCTACATGTTTCCACACAATGTGAATTATCTCTTTTATTTCCACATGACATTACTTAAAAGGTTTTCTGCACTACTCCACTTAACAGCACCCAGATCACACCCTCAACTAACAGCTAAAAATACTCTGCAGTAAGCCCTGACCTTTTCCACTTTTATAGAGTTTCACACACCCTGACGTATCAGGTTTTGCCTAACGCTTCTGCAGTCCCAACTCAGATAAATCATTATGTAATCTGTCACTTTCACCTAGAGAGTTCCTTCTTGGTCAGCAACCCTGATGCTCTCCTAAATGTGGCACTGCTCCAGTGTAGTCAGTTAAGTACGTGACATTTTTCTAGTCAGTGGTTGGAAGCAATGGTATGATTCATGGCCATAATTCCTTTCATTGCTGTGACCTCATGAAACATGATGAGTGAAACTTGAATCAAAACTGCCCTGTGAAGTTTCTCCAATCCCCCAGGGGTTCAAAAGGGTTCAAAAACCCCAACATAAAATGATGAAATGATTAATGTCCACTCGGTGAATGAATAGCTTTGGCTTTAAATCACCATTGGTGACACAATCTATGATCCCAAAATCCATAAAGTACCTCCACTACAAACCAATCTGCTGTCACTCCCTCACATAGTGACAGACCTTTAATTAACTTAATGGCAATAAATGATGAATAATAGATTTTGAGAAACATGAATAGTGTCGGTTTTGCATTTCTAATCCAAACATTTTGACTTCCTGTGTGGAAATACCTATGTATGATGGGGACAAAAATAGAGATTATGCCTAGTAAAAATTGCAGTTAACACTTACATTAAATGATGAAGTTTTCCCTTTATAAACTGTATTAAATACTAAGAGTAATTAGGAGTGAAATGTAATTAACTGATTGAAAAGTAATCAGCTTATATCAGCAAATACACATTTATTTTTTGCAAAAAATGACTTTGAATCTATGTAAACAGAAATAAGATGAGCTATTGTGTATTTATTCCAAAAGACAGATAAAGAATTAGACAAAAAGGAGCTCAATTAAATAGGAAATAGAATAAAAAGAGCTCAGTAAATCCACATATAAATATAATTCAATAAGCAGCTTAGTAAGTAAAGTTTAACAAACGAATGCAGGTATTATGATGTGACGCAGGAAAGATTGTCTGTGGCTGTCCTTATAGCAGCAGTGCTGAAACAAGATATTAGAGAAAGTGTTCGCCTGCCTGGTACAGGGGAAGGTCCAGGCTATCGTTTATTAACCATAGCCATTCACCACACCCACTGTCTTTTGGACAACCTCTATGTCAGCTGATAGAGGAATCAAAGCAGTGCATTGATTCTAACTGAATACAAATAGCAACAGCGGTGACAGAGGAAAATTCCCTCTGCAAGTAATACGGCCACATTCCATAGCTAGTAGTACAATATCTCAGCCACAGAAATGTTCCTTCGAGGTAAGATGCCCAGGATTACAGCACAACTAGTGCAATCCCTCCGCATTACCTGTTACTCCACACACTGTCTACCCAAGAAAATCCTGAAGCCAGGTAGAGCTACACAGTACTCCAGGAAGTAGCCACTGAAAATGCTGGGCTTTGTGCTGCTTTTATGTGTTACTCTAAAAGAAATTACAAAATTAGCCAACAATAAATAACATTTTACGTGTTTTACAAAATTTTACTGTTGCAAACATGTTTGAAACTTGATAGTTTGTGTCAGTCATTCAAAAATTACTTTTGTCCCCTGAAGCTCATTGTGTCAGTAAGATCACAAAAAAACTGTGCTATGTTGCAGTGTGTATGTGTGCATGTATTATGTAGTCCAAAAAATATCAAAATTAACTAAGGGTATTAATTTGGTTTCCTGGCATCAAAGTGCCATACATACCTGGGTAACTTGTGTATGCAACTGAATTGTATCTATAAAGTATGTAGAGCTGCAGAGCCTTGTTCAGACACATTTACTTTTTCTATTGATTACTAAAAGATAAACTTAGAAGACAGAGATGGATGGCAGCACTGAAGAGAAGTGACTTTGAGCCAAATTAGATTCAAGTTGTCTGAAGCTGTCACTTCAAGTCAAAGATTTTGACAGGACTGGACAGACAACTTGTTTAAATGAAGGAGTAATCCTGCCAGTTTTTACATTTCCTGGCCGTCTGTGTAAAGTTGGAAACATTGGAAGGTGTTTCTGTATGACACGCAATGACAAGCTCATGAAGTGTAGTACCCAGTACACCTAATAACAAAAATATGGGTCCCTATACTTCCTTGAATAATTTACTTATTTCCAGTAAGAAATTACAAAAGGCATTTGGAGAATTTAATTTTTCAGTTCAAACATACTATACAGCCACTATTGTTACTTTTGCATCGGCATTTTAGGATGACAGACCTGTGTAAGTTAAAGCGAACTAAGTGTCCTGGATTGTGAATGCATGTCGGACACTCGTAAAAAAGTCAGACTGCTTGAAAATAAGTCAGCAATTCAAAAAGTTATGATGATTTATTTATTACATCGGCCCCTTGCCTCTGGATGTACATGCATTAAATAGCGTGACTTCACACTATTGTGAACAATGTGTCAGCTGCACTGACACATTGTTCCAGTGAACAGAGTCGCTGTCTGATCTGATTTGTTCTATGCATGTGTGAAAATGTGCCTCTTTCCTGTCACAACACTGCCAGTTAAAAGCGAGCTCTGTCTTGCCAGCGTTGCTTTAAAATTACCGTTACATCATATCCCTATATGCCTAAGCGCACTGAGGCGACTGTGTTGGGATTTGGCGCTATATAAATACAACTGAAAAGAATTGACTTTAATTGAATGTTATGTTCACATCGATAGCAGTGTTATATAGAAATGTATCTTATATATGTTCGTTCTTCTTTCATCTTAGTGTTAAATCAAATCTCTTGTATTGCAGTACATTTAGTTATCAGTGTGTGGTAGCATATGTGTGTTTTTCTTAAATGCAAATATTTGTAAATGAGAGCTTGAATTAATATGAGGGGCCGTTTAGGACATTATTCCTGAAACGCGCTCTCACACACTACTGAAACGCCTTCCTGTTTAGCCAAAACTACTGTTTTTTATTTGTTAAAAAAGTTTGACACATCCAATAAATTTCATTCCACTTCATGATTGTGTCCCACTTGTTGTTGATTCTTCACAAAAAATTATAATTTTATATCTTTATGTTTGAAGCCTGAAATGTGGCAAAAGGTTGAAAAGTTCAAGGGGGCCAAATACTTTCGCAAGGCACTGTATGTGAAAAATGATGAGGATTAGATGAAATTTCATTGTAGTAGCGGTATTGTCCGAGACACACCCTTCTCTTCTGATGGAGCTGTCAAGCATGTCCACATTTGTAGTCGCAACAATAGGTTGGTGCCACACGACAGTGTTTAGATGGTCACAAGGCAAATATATTGTTCACTTAGGCTGCTTGTAGGCTATTAGTAGACATCATCGTGACGTTAGCCATGTTTTGAAGTGCTGTTTTTGTTCCTTCACACGACTTCCTGTTCACACCAAACACCTTCCTGTTCACACGAAAGTAGTTTTGGCTAAACAGGAAGGCGTTTCAGTAGTGTGTGTGAGCGCGTTTCAGTAGTGTGTGTGAGAGCGTTTCAGTAGTGTGTGTGAGAGCATTTCAGTAGTGTGTGTGAGCGCGTTTCAGTAGTGTGTGTGAGAGCGTTTCAGTAGTGTGTGTGAGCGCGTTTCAGTAGTGTGTGTGAGCGCGTTTCAGTAGTGTGTGTGAGAGCGTGTCAGTAGTGTGTGTGAGAGCGTTTCAGTAGTGTGTGTGAGCGCGTTTCAGTAGTGTGTGTGAGCGCGTTTCAGTAGTGTGTGTGAGCGCGTTTCAGTAGTGTGTGTGAGTGCGTTTCAGTAGTGTGTGTGAGAGCGTTTCAGTAGTGTGTGTGAGAGCGTTTCACTAGTGTGTGTGAGAGCGTTTCAGTAGTGTGTGTGAGAGCGTTTCAGTAGAGTGTGTGAGAGCGTTTCAGTAGTGTGTGTGAGAGCTTTCAGTAGTGTGTGTGAGAGCGTTTCACTAGTGTGTGTGAGAGCGTTTCAGTAGTGTGTGTGAGAGCGTTTCAGTAGAGTGTGTGAGAGCGTTTCAGTAGTGTGTGTGAGAGCGTTTCAGTAGTGTGTGTGAGAGCGTTTCAGTAGTGTGTGTGAGAGCGTTTCACTAGTGTGTGTGAGAGCGTTTCACTAGTGTGTGTGAGCGCGTTTCAGTAGTGTGTGTGAGAGCGTTTCATTAGTGTGTGTGAGAGCGTTTCAGTAGTGTGTGTGAGCGCGTTTCAGTAGTGTAAGTGAGCGCGTTTCAGGAATAATGTCCTAAACGGCCCCACATAGTATGTAGTGGGGAGAACGTGTATGAATGTGTGAAAGCTACAGTGCTATTAAAATTGGAGGGACAAATGAGCACTGAACAACAGCGCTCAGTCTCCAGGTTATCTGGGTACAGGAAACAATCAGGTAAGTGAAACGAGAATGTGAGCAAGACAACAAACTTAGCACAGGACCGGCAACACTAATTGTGATTCAGTCAACAATCCACCAAAGACTAACTGCAGCATGCCAGCTTAAATAGTGGCTGAGGAGAGGGAGGTCAGTTTCTCTGCTTAGACAGCTGCCGGATGAGTGGAAGAAAATGGATGGATGTTCTGGTAGAGTCCAATGATAAAAAAAATATGAGTGGAACAGGACCACTTTAAGGAGAGCCACTGTATAAAAGACAAATTCAATAAGCACATGGTGTTTCAAAAGTCAACAAAGTAATCTCATTATTGCCAAAAAATAATGGTGATTATGTTTTTATGTTTTATGTTTTTAATAACTAATCTATATAATAAAGAACCCATGTTTCCATGTTGTCCCATCTGGATAATTCCTCAGGCAAGTCAACATTGCTGGTGGTAAGACTTTGCTCAAAGACCTCATGCAGGGCTCAAATTACTTCACTACTGACTTCACTGCACTGCTAGCCTTTAAATCCCAGATTAATTTAAACACCATCAGCTACAGACAGTCTAAAACAGTAGGACTTCTTCATATAGAGTATTAGAGAATCTTTTTCACTCTGCATGTAATCACAAGATCACTTTCATCTGTTAACTGATGGGGTTTGGCTGAGAGGGAGCTGTACTCTTATCCTCAGCATCTTTAAACATGCTGTATTTTTTATGTTGGCTTTTAGCTGATTTGTCAACCATCCTCTTTACAGTCATGGCAGTCCTGTAATATTTGCTGCCACATAGAGAGGCTTTGAGCTGTGCGCTCTTTCTGTTAATAGTTTCCAGTTTAGCCATTTAAACTGATTATGTCGTTGCAGTTATTGGACTCAGTGTGGATTAGAGGCACTGAATGTAAATGTCCACTGATGCTGTTAAAATCAGTTATGTGCTTTGAGGACTAACGCAATACCTACTGCCACTCTGCAGTGCTCATTAAGAACCTGTGAACCTTCCTGTTACAACACACAGTGGACTAACCACAGATGCTCTGCCGCCCTGCTTTTATTCCACACAGTGAAATAAAGGGCTGGAGAGGGCCGACAACAAACTGTTCAGGAAATGAAACTTAAAAACGAATATGACACACAAAACAAGTCCTGAAACAAATGACAAATGTTATTTCTAAGCATTTATTTATATATTGGAATAGCAAAATAATGTCTGAGAGATTGAATGAGACTGTCTCAGCTCTGGAACTGAATCTTAAGTTCCATTTTCATATTGGCTCCAATATTAAAGAAAAGAAAGAGTTATATTCAATTCAATTCAATTCAATTTTATTTATATAGCGCCAAATCACAACAAACAGTCACCTCAAGGCACTTTGTATTGTGGGTAAAGACCCTACAATAACACAGAAAACCCAACAGTCAAACGACCCCCTATGAGCAAGCACTTGGCGATGGTGGGAAGGAAAAACTTCCTTTTAACAGGAAGAAACCTCCAGCAGAACCAGGCTCAGGGAGGGGCAGTCATCTGCTGCGACCGGTTGGGGCTGAGGGGAGAGAGACAGGACAAAAGACATGCTGTGGAAGAGAGCCAGAGATTAATAATAATGATTAAATACAGAGTGAAGTATAAACAAGTAAATAAGGTGAATGAGAAGAAACAGTGCATTATGGGACCCCCCTCAGCAGTCTAGGCCTATAGCAGCATAAGTAAGAGGTGGTTCAGGGTCACCTGATCCAGCCCTAACTATAAGCTTGATCAAAAAGGAAAGTTTTAAGCCTAATCTTAAAAATAGAGAGGGTGTCTGTCTCCTGAATCCAAGCTGGGAGCTGGTTCCACAGAAGAGGGGCCTGAAAGCTGAAGGCTCTGCCTCCCATTCTACTCTGAAGTATCCTAGGAACCACAAGTAAGCCAGCAGTCTGAGAACGAAGTGCTCTATTGGGGTGATACGGTACTATGAGGTCTTTGAGATAAGATGGGGCCTGATTATTCAAGACCTTGTATGTTAGGAGAAGGATTTTAAATTCTGCTCTAGATTTAACAGGGAGCCAATGAAGAGAAGCCAAAATGGGAGAAATATGCTCTCTCTTTCTAGTCCCTGTCAGTACTCTAGCTGCAGCATTTTGGATCAGCTGAAGGCTTTTCAGGGAGTTTTTAGGACAGCCTGATAATAATGTATTACAGTAGTCCAGCCTAGAAGTAATAAATGCATGGGTTAACTTTTCAGTATCAGTCTGAGAAAGGATGTTTCTACATGAACTGGTCTAAGAAATCTGCATTATCATCTAATGATGTATGCAAAATATAAGAAAATGGTTGGAAAAGGGTTTTAGAGAGGAGCAGAGAAGGAGAGGAAAGCTTAATTGAGCAGCAACTTAAAGGGTTAAAAAGCAGTGCCCTGGTTTGGAGAGTCCAAAAACTGCAGTTCCTTTAATGTCTACTTGAGACTGCTTTAATATGTGAGTCAGTCTCCATAGACTTCCATACTAAGATATTCAATGTTAAAGCATGTTTACAGAGGTGTGACCTTGATGACTCAGAGGTGTGCAGACACGGTGAGATCTAACAACTTTAAAAGTAAATCAAATATCTGACAAATACTGTACTTTGCTATGATGTGCAGCCCATCCAAAATTTGAGTTTGGTGAGTTAGTTGATTAGTCTGTTACTTAGTACTAATAAGCAGGCATGTGTATCTGTTTGTTGCCTCCATATAGTTTATGGATACAACTCTACTCTCTGTTCCAAATCTGGTGACTTCTGGCTTCAAAACACCAAAATGTCACTGACCACAGTGCCAGTGTTGCAGCTTTAAAATGTCAGAAACCAATGGGAAATGACATGGTGGCTACATGAATCTTTTATATACCGTCTATGACCAAAAGTTGGAGCTATGGAGGGCTGTTGGTGTCCACAGTCAGTGGATCCAGTGGGGTGGAGGCATATTCAAGCCAAGCAAGGTGTTAATTTCCATGTTAATGTGACACGTAGACTCAGGGCCTCAGCATTTCTATGACATGCATTTTACAGGCTGGATTCACCCAAACGTGAGTTTCATCAGTCGACGCACCTTGCACATCTGAATCCATTCTGCTCTTTTGCCAGGTGTTTTTCTCATTCCTCAGAGCAATTACAATGAAGGCTGATTGCAGAAAATCCTCCAGCCTTCGCAAACATCCACCATAAATGCTTTTGGCATCAGTCAAAGAGCAAGTGCTTCCTTTTAAGCACCACCGTCCTCCATCAGTGTTCAAAAATAATGCGCAGAGAAATCCATCGTTGACAGGAAGGAAATCATTTCTCCTAACCTCAGCACCGCTGCCACGAGATGTTGAATTTTAAGTAAGGGGCACGAGGGGACTTGAATAATCTTTCTATCACATTTAATCACCATCACTAATTGCTCTCTCAACCTACAAGTATAATCTACAGCAGGAGCTCAACAGGTTTGTCTTCTCTGAGGGCTGCTGGGAGTCACTCTGAGAAATGAAGGAAATTACAAACTGAATTGCAACTAACTGAGGCAGGATGGGAGGGGAGCGTGCATGAAAAACTGGAAACTGGTGATACATAAGCTTTCGTCAGTACCAAATGGTGGATTATTATTCCAGCAACCCTTTAAATATTAGACTTCTCAGAATTAGGATTTGTCACATCCATTCAAATTCTAGGACCGGAGCATTAAAATGAAATACTGAGTCTCATTATACAGAACAGCCTTTTTGAAACTTTTTAAGATCAAAGATGTTACATAAAGCTACCCAAGTAGCACATTTTCATCCTAATGTCCAGATTAGAGTTGGGACGAGGAGATTACATTGTGTGGAGAGCAGCCCGCTCTCGACTGTTTGGGAACATGAGCCAAATCTCCTGCTGGATAATTGCCTGTTATATTCACAGCAAGGCGAAAGGGCAGCTTGACACATGAAGATGAGAGGTGGTGGTGGTGGTGGGGGGGTCATTCTGTTCAAAAAATAAAAACAAAATATATTTGAATTATCTTAAATTGTCGGGCTTCTTGCAAAAATTATTCCCCTTGATTTGCAATCCCTCACAATTTCATACTGCATTTTGTTCTAAGTATGATTGTCACATAATAAGACTGTTTGGGCAATTACTGCAGCTTTCATAAGGGAATTACTTTTGCACTTCATTAAAATGAAGCAGAGAATATAATTGCATCTTTTTCTCCTCCCATCCTTCTCCTCAATGGTCCCTGGCTTCCATCTTCTATTTCTTTTTCTCGGAGAATCTCTCACATACTCCACCCAGATGCATGCACACACACACACACACATACACACACTCACAGAAATCTATTTGAAATTGCAAATAGCTAAGAAGAGTAAGCCTCTTGCATCTCCAGGGAGATGAGACTTGGATTCAAGGTTTTCACTTTGAAAAACAATACACTTATTATGGCATTTTGCCTGCGAGGGAAATCGCTTCCTCCTCTCCCCTCGCTCTCTCTTCTCTGATCCCTCCGTTTGGCAAAGATGATTTAAGGTCTTGTTTAACACAGTCAGAAGCATCTTTGCTTTATAGAGCACATGTTGTGTGCGTGTGTGTGTGTGTAAGTTTTATGGCATGTGAGTCTGTGAATGAGCATCTGCACTAAGGCATTTGTGTGTATGTTAAATACACCCTTCTTGCTCAGCACATACACACTTGTGCAAGTGTTTCTTTGCTTCTCGGTGTTGCACGGTGTGTACGTATGTATCTTTTGAAGACGTGAGCAAAACGCTCACTGAGAATGTAACCTTTCAGCCGCTCTGCTGAGGGAAGCTCTTTCACTTTATTTGCATTACAGTGAAGATGAAAAATAGCACGCAGACAGGCTGCCGACTCAACATGACTAGTAAACACATTTTAGGTATAACCTCCTGCAAAAACCCTTCACATCACACAAAATCAGCTCTTTTGTTTTTAATCTTTTAGGACCTTTTGTGTTTTTTTTTTTTTTTTTAAATCTGAACTGTGTCTGCAAAAAAAAAGTAAATGAACCTCAAACTTTGAGCACTGACTTATTTTGATGTTTTTATCCACTTAAAGCAGCACATTCTGCCTGTTTCTCCTCCTCTAACCTCTCGCTTTGTCTCCACTGGGGAAGACTGAATGCTGCATCTGATTTATTCAGAAATTATTTTCCTTTTGAAATACTCCTGTCATAACAAAGTCAAGGTCAGTGTGAGGTTACGTGTGCTGTTTTTCTAAAATGAATCTTCCCCAGCACACAACAGGTCAGCACAAACTGCAAACTCATTGCAAACCTTGTGATTGTACGTCTGCCCAGTCGATCTATTTTCTTGTGTTAAAGCCAGAGCTAAACTAACTGCACCTGCCTCCTGACGAGGCTCCGAGGCTGCAAGACACAGAGAAGAAGAGAGAAAAATGATGCTTATTTATTCCTGTAAGCCACTTTTTGTGAGAATAAATGCTCACTTAAATCCAAGACAAACATTCAGTACTCCACCTCTGGTAACTGCCACGTGTTTTGGTACAGAAATAAACCTAAGATTCTTGTCCACGCTTTGTTGGAGAAATATATTTGAAGCAGTTTTTCTCTGTATTTTGGATTAAAGTGCAGTGATTTATGAGCACATCTCTGCCTCCACTATTTTAAAAAGAGATTTTGGATGCTATGATGTTTTTAGTACTAGCATCTCACTGCATCTTGTATATGAAAAAGTTGGGTGGGCTGCTCCTCTCCACAGACATGATAGGCATACGCTTTTATTCATCAGTGAGACCCTAAGGGGAAGGCTGCCTTCATATATCACTTCCATACTAGACTGGTGCTCCTGGCTGATCAAACTAGGTCCTGTGACTGCTTTTAAAAACTGAGATCTGCTTATTTCCAGCTCCATATTTTTATACTTGGACTTTACTAGAGTGGGTTTGCATGATTCACAGCTCAAAATAATCCTGATTTATCTTATACTGGGCCCCAGAGCAGCCCCTCAGTTTATCCTCTGTCTTGGAAAAGGCTGTTTTAGCTCCTCTCCATTTAAGCCAAGTTTCTCCTGATATGCTGCAACTTCTAAAAAGAGTTTAAACAGTTGTTGCTGTTGCTGTTGCTGTTGTTGTTGTTGTTGTTGGTGGTGGTGGTGGTCTGTGCTCACAGTCAGAGCTGTGTAACACCCCTTCTCTTTGACATCATGAAGAGCCAAGCTCATAAAAAACCTGAATCTGAGTGACAGAGTGAAAGAGACTGTGACGTCATCCTCTGCTTTCTGATGTGAAGCCTCGAGAGGAACAGTCATCATCTTGGTTGCGACAAAACAGATGTAACAAGGAGTGGTGAAATCACAAGCTCACTGACTAACAACTTGTAACTGACAACTTGTTAGTCAAGTAATATTTAGTTTTATATTGTAGACAATCCTCCATTTTGAAACAATGTACAGATTAAATATTTTATGCAGTATGACCCAAAATGATCGGCTGAGCCCATAAACTCAGCAGGTGAGCTTTTGCAGAGGTTCCAACGGTCTTCTTGGAGGTAACTCTATGTGGCCAGGCCTCTGTTTATATATCAGAACTGCTGATCAGGACCTCCTAACTGTTCCTGATGTTATTTTAAATCCAGAGGTGACCACACTTTTGAGGTTGTAGCTGTGATGGTTCCTGACTTTTGGACCCAGAATTTTGAAATTGTGGTTGTTGAGTTCCTAAAATGAAACTTGTGTGTTTGTTTAATGAAAATTGCACGAGGCGCTCAATACGTTTCCAGACTGCGTTTATTTTTCCATGGAAAGAATCAAGTCAAACATACAGAGCTCCAGACCAGACTACATCTCCCTGACCGCTAATACAATTCGCGCATCAGTTCACGAAGTCTGAACGAGTGCTTTCTCTTCTCCCTGGGTCCAGTTTTGATTACTGTTAAGTCATAAACAGCGTGTGGGTGCATTCTCTTCTATTTTACAGCTGTCGGGAGGTTATCTCCATTTCCGACCTCTGGTCACCTTCCAGCCTCGTGTTTATCCAATCTGCCCTCGGCTGCCTGTTTCCTGTGTTTCTGCTTTGAGTGATAAACAAAAGGAGTACAAAAACAACACACAACGCACACCTCTACCCTTTATGTCTTCCTATCAAAACCTTGATTGTCAGCAAACAATCATCTGCTTACACATTACTATATATAACAATCATGCAACTTCACTTCCTTATTTGTAAATCTACCACTAATCTAAGCACACATGCACATTTCTCTTCATGGTTCATGATTTATTCTTTGGATGGAAGATATGATTTCTTTGTGCTTCTGAGTTTATTACTTTAGCTTCTAGTTCTTGGTTCCTCATTGGACTGCATTTGTTTCCCTTTCTGTTTCTCCCATAGTGTTTCCATGTCTGTCTCTGTGTCCCGTTCTCATGGTTGTCTATTTTCCCTATTTAGTTGTGTAAAGTTCATCCTGTCTCCCCATTCATTTATGTCTCCTGTTCTTTGTGCTCTTAGTTCCCTGCCTGCTTTGCTGTTAAGTTGTTCATTCCCTTTTGTATTCCCATTCAGTCCTGGTCTCGTTTCTGTGTTGTGTCCCCCGTCTTAAGTCAGTCAGTCTCTTCTCCATATTGTTTATCTTCTGTCTCTGTGTTCACGTCTTAGTCCCAGGTTTTATGTTTCTTCCTTCCTGTCTTATTTTGATAGTCTCTAGTCTCTTGTGTTTTGTATTTGTTTTGCTTCCCTGGTCTTGTCTTCAGTGATTAGTTTCAGCTGTGCTCCCTGGTGTGTCTTATCTCCCTGATTACCTCACGTATGTATGTATTGTCTGAGTCTTCCTCTGTTCTTGGTCGTGTATGGCTCTCCTGCTGCTGTGTGTTCTGTCTGCTCCTAGTTGCAGCCTAGATAATGTGTTCCTGGCTGAAATCCAGACCAGCTGTGTACAAGTTTATTCGCATGCTCCGAGTCCTGCATTGGGGTCCTTTCCCTGCCTGCCACACAGCTGATCCATGACAGTAGCAGAGGAACTTGGCTGCATCCTTTCTCATCAGGGGGTCTTTCTAAATGTCTGCTGAAAAACGCATTAGTACACGGTGTCGAATTGTTTTAATTGTCATGGTTATGTGCCCTTTCATTTTGAACATGGTTTCAGCTTTTGTATGTGTGCTACATATGTGGGATATGTAGACTTATTTTGGATACATGGAACTGTGAATCCCTTGTAGCTACTGTGTAACAAGGTGCTATAGCCTCCCGGGACCCGGGCTATTGACTTTTGTTCTCTGTAGTGGACATTATATCATGCACAACTTTTAATTTTTTCAAGAAATTCAATTAAATCCTGTTGTCCTCTAAAGAAGACATCCTGGGCTTTCTGGAGATGTGTCATATGACAGGCACTTGGGGAACTTTATTTTGTTCTCAATCCAAAATGGCTAACATTGCAGGAAACACATTTTATGAAAATAGGAGAAGTCAAATATTGTTACTTTTTTGTTGATTTAATCGTGGTTATGATATATGATTTTGTTTGTAAGAGTTTCAGGAAGAATATTTTCAGTTTAATACTGAGTTAAATCCTTTAGGTTCTGAAATAATGGTCTTTGAACAAATGTCAATTGTAATGGATGTCTGGACCATCTTTATGTACTTTGACACCTAATCCTTGTAGCCAACATGACTGAGGCACAGAGGATTCTTTACAAGATAGTACAAAAGTACCAGACTTTGCACCATCCACTAGGGCTGGCTACATGCTGGCTGTGGACTGTGTGCTTCAAGGTGTGCAGTCCACCAGATCAGCCCTCTGAGGCCACAGCCAGGATACCTGGAGGCGGGTAAATCTGCAGTTACCCTATGTGGTATGGTGGCAGTATTTCAGGCAGTTCGTAATGATCGCTCAACACTCAGTCGGGATGAATCATCTCTGATCTCCCAGTTTCTTAAAGGCGCCCACAGGCTTACAGTTCACATGTCTAGACCCTTGGTTCCCCCATGGAACCCCCATAGTCTTTGGCACTCTTCAGCATACCCCCTTGATCTCCTCAACAATGCAAATTTTAAAAGCCTTTCCCTTAAAACAGCTTTTCTGATAGCTTCTTCTCTCTTCTTCTTCATAACATTAGCCAGATGGTTTCACAGTGATTGCTGCAGGTTTTTGCCAGAAGGATCAGGGGTATCCTTCAGCCTAATCCTGCATTTCTATCAAATGGTCTATCCCAGTCCTCCTGTCCCAGTTTGCTTTAACTCCGGGGTCTTGGGCAGACCCAGACAATCAAAGCCCAGGCTGTCCCATTAGATTGTAAAGGCCATTCACCAAAGGTATGTATTTTTGGGAACTCTCCTCCCATCCCAAGTACAGTGCCACTCAGCCCGGGGTGTGGCCACTTCACGGGCCATGTCAAGGTTCATTGGTGCTGCTGGTCATGTGAGTCCACATTTTCCAGATTCTACCATCATGGCAGCCAGTCCCTCCTTTGGAGAGCAGGTGCTTGGTGCATCTCAGTGGTAGCCAACTGGGCATTGTCTCCATGGTCGATCTAGCCATTTGTGGACCAATCACACCATTATGGTTTTCCCGGTGCAACTTGCAGGGTGTTCTTGGTGCCAGTCTTGCATTTTGCAGACTAATAGCTCCTCTGTATCTCAGACTTGGCGTTGGCATCTTATAGGGTCCTGACCTGGTTGGCATGTAAATATGTACATTTGTGCATAGCTCATGTACTTAAACTGTGGTGGTTAGGATATTGGACTGCACCATATCCTGTCAGGTGTCTCAAAGAGTTACCCCGTGCATATGGAATATGTAACAAAAACTCGAAACTCCTTGTTTTGTATGAACATCGTC